>JAAEAF010005666.1:0-47057 GCA_011037195.1 Triatoma infestans | reverse complement strand
TTTTTTTTTTTTTCACTTTTTCGCGATTTTTTAAAAAATGGTTCCGACGATTTTGTTGAAACAATATATATAAACTAAGCATACAAAGATCTACGACTTTTATTTAAAACATTTCCCTTGAAAAATTCATTTAAGGGCTTTTTGGGGGGAGGGGTGGGGTTAAGTTTTTCTCTAAACTGATATCATAGTTGATTTTACAATTCTACCATCCTAAGAAAATTAATTACAAATAGACGGCTAAAATTCCGCGTTTCAAGAAAATTAGTAAACCGGAAGTGCGCTTTTACTGAATACTTTTTTTTTCAGTTTTCAATGTATTTCATTAAATTTGGTACACTAACAATAAAATTTGTCAATTATAATTTTGAGAATTGGAATAAGAGCAAATATTGTATGAGTGTTTCACACCAGAATTTTTTTTTTTTCAAATTAATCGAATTTAATACTATATAAAAACTTGCATAAATTTATTTAAATTCATATGAAGTAATCTGTGTGGCACAAAACTTGCCGACCGAAAGTTTCATCCACCTTAACTGTGACTTCGTTCAATTTTTTTTTTTTTTTCTCGATTCCCCATCAATTTTTACGCAAATTCCTAGGGAAATGATTCGAACGATTTTTCAAACTTCATAACATATTACATTTACATAAAAAATGCCTTTCACTTTATTAGACATATTTTTTGTCAGAAAAATTGATTTTTGGGGGAGCGATTCTGGAGGAGCAGCAAAGTTAAACTTTCTTCTAAAGTACCATTTCCACCAGTATGATATTTGGTTCTATTATTATTTAAATAATAAATATTAAAAATTAAATTAATCCATTTATAAATATTAAACATTAATGGAGTTCCAAATTTGAATCAAATCAGGAAATTGAGGGCAATTTTATCCTAATAAGGGTTCTAAAAACCATTATAATTATATATTATGATGATAAATTATAAGGTAAATTAAAAGTGTAAAATTCTGGAATTCATTAAATTGAAATTTGATATATATTGTAAGAAGACGTGGGGAATTGCTTCACCCTGGATATTTAATTATAATATACACTTATGATGTAATTATTTGATATTAATTTAGTAATCATTAACATAAATTATTCGTCATTTTCTTGACGTCATTTGAAAATTATTCAAAGATTAAATATAGTCCATTTTGAAACTTATATTATCCAAACTAGTTAGTTTAACCGCTAGGGTTATGATGCGTAGGAGTCAATGCATTACCAAGGCCAATTATCTGACTGAGTTAGTTCTCTCCACGAACCGGGGATGGCCAGTAGTTTGAATTTATGACCATAATCCCTCGAGAGATTTCGTTCATCCCGTATACCAGCCTTCTCTATATAGCATAAATATTATCTGCTGTACTGTATATTGTGAATATCAACTTTAATACTAAATTATTGATTATTATTTTATTTTTGTTCCTATATATATATTTATATTTATATATAGTATGTATATATATATTTACCTATTCCATTCAATTAATATGAAAACTTGATTAAGAATTCAATAAACAAAAACAGTCTTGTGAAAAAAAAAAAAACAATATTCAGGTTTTCATCAATGTTGCTTCGTAAAAATACGAACCTACAAATTGATCCTATATGCCAGCGGTCGCCAAACTGTGGTTCACAAAAGAATTGTTAACGAATGAGGATATTTTTGGTAGCATCAGTCAAAGTTATCCGCTACTAAAATGTTATCGGCCTTTTCCCGAATGTTACGTTTAAGAGAAAAAGCTCCTGTGGCTGCTCTGACAAACTTAGTGTAGACGAATTGGGTCCAGGTAAAAGAAAGAAAAAAAGGCAAAGCTCCGTCCTCAACAAGTTTATTTTCAAAACACAGACAAAAAAAAAATACCTATAACAAAACACAAACAAGTAAAAGTATACAAATTCAGCAATTATTATTATTCGAAAGGATCCGCTTAATCGAACTGACATCCGACGACACTAGCAAAATTAAATTTTAATTCAGGCATAACAAGAGTTCACTTTTGTTAAACTGTCAAAAATGAGTATCCAATATTTAAGTCAAAAGGATATTAAAATATTATTGCCATTCACAACAACATGTTTGTGCGGAAAAACATTCTCGGAAGCTGCGGCAATTAAAAATAAGTACCGTTGTCGACTGCAACTGCAAGCTAGAAACTGCCGAATTACTAGTTGATAGAGCGAAAGAGAGAGACAGACAGAGTGGTAGCTCGTATGTGTATCACTAATGATTACTACTGATTTACTCATGATTGATATGATGTAGCGTTGTCTTTTATAAGAATTTTCTTGACCCACCTCGAAGAATTCGTAGTCCCTCCTAGTTTCTTGTTGAGCCAGTTAGATTTCTTCCTGCCCCCTTCCATATTGAAGTATTTTGGGGGTGCTAGCTGTAGTAGCGGGGATGAAGGCGTATGAGTGGTGGGGAAGTAGATGTATGTTTTTGGTGGGGGAGTAGATGTATGTTTTTCCACTACACTTTCGTATTGCTGTTAGTACAATAGACCCTAGAATCGAAGAATCTTTATCGAAGAAGCAACAACATGTTTCACACTGATTGAATATTTAATATTATTCCTCTTTTATTGTAATTATTAAGTAAAATTTAATTAATCATTATCATCATTTGACTTTTCTTTCTCATCTTTGGTTGCCATGGTAAATAAAAATTTCATTGAAAATAATACAGTGTGTTCATTTGAAAAGTTGCCATCTTGAAAAACGTTTCAATTAGTACAATTTTTAAAAATCGCTGAAACACGTTTTTTTTGGAGATAGACATTTAATGAGCCACTATAATCAGTTGGGGAACTTTCCCCTCCGCCAAAAAAATGGGGTAGTCGTCCGCGAGATGAAATATTTTCTGCTTGGTGTTCCGTGAGGATCAAAAGATTGGCGACGACCGCTGCTAATAATAATTTCCACACATTCATGGAAATTATTACGGGGAGCCGATAGAAACTAAATGGTGCCTAGCATCCGGCGCTAATGCGGATAGAATGGGGATTATGGGAGAGTTGAGTGATGTATAGATAATTATGGGAAGTTACGTTACTGAAAAAAAATCTGGTGTGAAACATTCAGACAACTTTCTCTTACTTCAGTTCACAAAATTATAATTAACAAATTTTATAGTTTGTGTACCAAATTTAATGAAATTCGTCGAAAACTGAAAAAAATGTCCAGTAAAAGTGCACTTCCGGTTTACTAATTTTTTTTGAAACTCAGAATTTTGGCCATCTACTTATTTCTAATTAATTTTGTTTGGATGATAAAATTGTATAATCAACTATGATAGCACTTTAGAGAAAAACATACCCCATCCTTCCCTTAAAAGAATTTTCCCAGAGAAATGTTGTAAGAAAAAGTTGTAGATCTTTGGATTTTTATGAAACTCGGAATTTCAACAACACATTCAGTTCTAATTAAGATTATTTAGATCACAGAATTGTCTAATAAACTTAAATAGCATTTTAAATGAAAACGTCTCCCCACCACTCCCTCATAATTGCCCTTAAATGAATTTTTCCAGAGAAATATTTCAAATAAAAGTTATAGTTCTTTGTATTTGTAGTTTATATACGATGTTTGAAGAAAATCGTCGGAGCCATTTTTGAGAAAAACGCAAAACAGTAAAAAAAAACAAACAAAGTAAAGTGGTACTTCCCATTGAGGAATTTTGACAGCTGACCCACTGTCAGATGCCATGGTGATACCTAAACGGAATATCAAGTTTCAACTTTCTACGGTTTTCCGTTTTTGAGCTATACCGTTCATATACATACACAGACCATTTGCTGAAAACCACTTTTTTGGATTCAGGGGACCTCAAAACGGATATTTCCGGTAAAAACTCGATATCGAAAATTTGACACGATTGTATATGTAGGGCAGAAAGTAAAAAAGTCATTAAATTATTATTGCATATTTGATAATATATGTTGTTAGTCAATGTTGCTAATAAATACTGAACTTTTCTGGCTCCCAATTTATCTGCAAAATAGATAGACCCGTATTTGAATTATATCTTGCGTGAGTAATACAGTATAATGTTTCTTTTTTTTTTTTTTTTTTTTTTTTTTTGCCCAGTGGTCGTCTAGAAGTAAAAGAATATAGCAGAAATTCTTGTAAATTAGGTGTAACTTTTGGCACAGTATCAAACAGCACCACTTTAAATGTTTATTGGGGCGACCTTGTACACAAACAATAGAAGATCTATTTTTCTTAGCGGCAAAGGAAAAAAGAAAGAAAAACTACTCTGGATTAAACTGGGCCAAAATATTTCTGCAATATGTATTATTATTATATATTTTGATAATTTTTTAATTCCTTTTCTGAGGAAAGTAGAGAAAATTTGTAATTGTATCTGATTTTTTATTTTGTTACTTTACAGAGCTGAAAAATAAATAAAAACAAAAAGAGAGCAGGAAAACTCTGTCTGTTTGTTGATACAACTAAGGATTTCAAAGTGCTTTTGGACACACTTTTATTGGCAATGATAAACGTGATAGCTCTTTTCAAATTTGTGAATGTTATAATTATTTTTCGATCACAGAATTGTTCGAATAATTTTGAATCCTATAAAATTATAGGAAAATCAATTTTTGTCGAATAATATCCCAAATAAAAAGTATAGTGCAATCTGTATGTAGATTTTTATCCTAAATTAAAAAAATCTGGTATAAAAATTATACCTGTTGTCAAAATTATAAAATTGACAAATGTTATAGTTTGAGTACCAAATATAACGAAATTCGTGGAAATGAAAAAACTGTTCAGTAAAAGCGCACTTCCGGCTTACAAATTTTCTTGAAACTTGGAATTTTGGCCAACTATTTATTTCTAATTAATTTTGTTTGGATGATAGAATTGTATAATCCACTATGATAGCAATTTAGAGGAAGCTATAACCACACCCCTCCCTTAAAAGTGCCCTTAAATGAATTTTTCCAGGGAAATGTCTTAAATAAAAGACGTAAAGCTTTGCATTTTTAGTTTATATACAAAGTTTCAAGTAAATCGTCGGAGCCATTTTTGAGAAAATCGCCAAAAACTGAAGAGATCATTTAGTAAAGTGTTAAAGCAAACGCACTTCCGCATATCAGATTTTTTTCAAACTCGGAATTTCAGCAGCATATTTAATTCTAATTAACATTATTTAGCCGACAGAATAGGGTAATAAACTGAAATAAAAGTTGAAATGAAAACCTAACCCCATCCCTTCCCCAGAAGTGCCCTTAAATGAATTTTTCCGGTGAAATGTTTCAAATAAAAGTTGTAGTTCTTTGTATGTGTGGTTGATATATCAAGTTTAAAGAAAATCGTCGGAGCCATTTTTAAGGAAATTGCAAAAATTTAAAATTGCCAACTAGTAAAGTTAAAGCACGACAAAGCCCCAGGAAAAGATGGACTCCCGGGTGAACTATTGAAGGAGGCTGGGGACGCATTTAATAAGCAGCTAACGCAGGTAATGAGCCTGGTGTGGGAACATGAGCGTATCCCGCGGGAATGGAATACAAGTGTGATTCACTTGATCCACAAGAAAGGAGATCCTCTAATATGCTCTAACTATAGAGGCATATCCCTGTTAAATACAGCATGTAAAGTTCTCTCAAATATTCTGTTTACAAGGATACTACCGTACATTGAAGGCAAAATAGGCTTGTACCAATGTGGGTTCACCAAGGGAAAGTCAACAAGTGACCACATATTCCAGGTGAGACAAATAATGGAGAAGACACTGGAATATAATATGGAAACGCACCATTTATTCCTGGATTTTAAGTCAGCCTATGACAAAGTAAACAGGTCAAAGTTGTTTATAGCTATGGAAGAAATGGAGATTCCTCCGAAACTGATTCGTTTGATCGGTGCTACCCTGAGTAATTCTGAGTGCTGTGTCAAAGTAAAGTCAGAACTGTCAGATCCTTTAAGGACCCAAAATGGATTGAAGCAGGGTGATGCTCTTTCCTGCCTCTTGTTCAATATAGCCATGGAGAAAGCCGTAAGGGATTCAGGAGTTGACGTTAGTGGGAACATCTTTTATAAAAGCACCCAAGTACTCACATATGCCGACGACATTGATATAGTGAGTAGAAGTGTTAATGAGCTGAAAACATGCTTCAGGAAAATAGAGAGGGCAGCAAGAGAAATGGGCCTGGTAATTAATGTTGCAAAGACTAAATATATGCCGGTTAACACCAATAGATGCAACAACTCCTTGACCATCAACCAGTACACGTTTGAGAAGGTGGAAGGGTTTACATATTTGGGCTCGTATATTAACAGCACTCACGATGTATCACAAGATATTGATCGGCGAATATTGGCCGCCAATAGATGTTTCTATGGACTCCAAAGGCACTTTATAGATCAAGATTTATTGAGAAGAATACTAAAGTGATGCTGTATAAAACCTTAATACGTCCTGTGCTCAAATATGGATCGGAAAACTGGGTGTTGAAGAAAAAAGATGAGCAAAAGCTAAATGTGTTTGAGCGAAAGATCCTCCGGAGGATTTACGGCCCTATTAAGGAAGGTAACACATGGAGATTGCGGCATAACGCGGACCTGTACGCGCGATATAATGAGGCCCCTATAGTAAGTGTAATAAAAGTGAACCGGCTTAGGTGGGCGGGGCATATCGCGCGGATGAGTGAGCGTGAACCGCCAAAAAGATTGCTACAATTTAAGCCTATGGGAGTACGGAGGCAGGGCAGACCTAAAAGCAGGTGGCTGGACCAGGTGAATAAGGATGCCATGATCGCTGGAGTGCCAGACTGGAGGAGCAAGGCACAGGACAGGGACGGGTGGAAGCTTTTTTTAGAGGAGGCCAAGGCCCGATTCGGGCTGTAGTGCCGAAGAAGTAAGTAAGTAAGTAAGTAAGTAACTAGTAAAGTGATGCTTCCGGTTGAGGAATTTTGACAGATAACGCACGGTCAGATCCTATGGTGATACTTAAACGTAATATCAAGTTTCAACTTTCTACGGTGTTTTGTTTTTGAGATATGCTGTTCACATTCACACACACACACACACACACACACACCATTTGCTGAAAACTACTTTTTGGGACTCAGAGGATCTCAGAACGGATATTTCCGGTGAAAACTCAATATCGAAAATTTGACACGATTACAATATTTCCTCTTACTAGGAGTAAGAAGAACCAAAGTTTCGTATCTAATTCAATGGTTGTACCGAGAAACAGAACATCAATTTTGAGAACTTCTTGCGATATTTCAGTTTAAGTATTTTTTTTAAGTGTACATTCACACCATTCGCTAAAAACATTTTTTTCGTACACGCGATACTTTGAAACATGTATTTCCGGTGAATACTTGAATTTCTAATCAATGTAAGAGAAAAAAAAATAATGAAAGAAAAATAAACATCCATAATCTCGAAATAATTGTTAAATGTTTATAGAAAGTGTCGGCTATAAATCCAAATCCGCTGCAAAGTGAAATTTAGGCTGTTCAATTTCCGCTTTTCTGCTTTAGTCAGTGGCTAAGTATACAGATATATGAATGAGAGGCGTCCAAGGATCCTACATTGGTATTTGGCCTGCCTGGAGATATTCTTATTGGGATAAACATCGGCACGGTTTAAGGACGGGAAGTTGGGGTGGAAGCAGGGAGTAATCTGAGGTGTCACAATTCGGTAAGCTAGCCATAGACTTTCAGGCAGGACTGGCTAAAGATAACAAGAAGAGAGATATATATAATTCCAGATTCACCATCTTCTCAGACAGTCAAGCTGCTCTACGAGCCATTAGTTTCTACCAGGTCAGTTCAAGGCTACCGTGGAACTGTCTGGGTACTCTCACGAAAATTAGTAGCTAAAATAAGGTTTTTTTTAGTCTGGATACCCGGGCACCGAGGTAGCTGATCACCTTTCCCCGGAGGGCTCCATAGAAACCCTTATTAAACCTGAATATTATTGTACCTCATAAATGCAGCCATCAAAGCATGTGTGCATGTTAGGTACTAATATATCACAAGAATCATGATTGAAAATTACTGGCCTTCGGCAGGTGATAAAAATTTTTTAATTTATTTTCGTACAATTCATCTCTTTTCCCAAACTACTCCAACAAGACCATGCTGCCTTGCCACTAAAGACTTAACAATCATATGCGTCGTATAAGCCTGAAAAGTGATTGCCAAAGTATCTACAGGTTTTGTTAGGAAGTAGAGAAAACAGCATTGCACGTACTGTCTCAGTATGAAAGGCTTTTGTGAAAGAATTTCGAGGAGCAGAAATTGACGTCTTCAAGCTTTACCCAAAAGTCTCTCTCTCCAGATTTCTAAGTCTAATTAACCAGATAGGATTTTAGTATATGTACCGCTGAAGCGATTGTGTACCAACATATGGAGAGATGTAAGAGTAGTCTTTATTCACAAGCCAGGAAGAAACGACTACTCTGACCCCAAGGCATTTAGACCCATTAGTCTTATGTCTTTCCTCTTGGAAACTCTGGAAAGGTTGGTGGATAGGTATATTACTGATGGCCCATTAAGGGATCATCCACTCCATCCTAACCAACATGCTTATATTGTGGGTAAGTCGACAGAGACTGCATTACATTGTCTCGTCGGAAGGATAGAATCTGCTTTGGAAGATAAAAGAATATGCCCTAGGGTGTTTCTTTGATGTTGAGGGGGCATTTGACAGAGTATCGTTTGATGCTCTCGAAGATGCCTTGGTACGAAAAGGTATACATCCCGTCTTAATCAATTGGATAGGTGTCTATCTTAGGAGTAGGGTTATACAGGCTTCCCTTGGCGGGCGCACCATGATAGTACAAGCGGGGAGAGGGTGCCCTCAAGGGGGTTGTCTCTCACCAAAGTGTGGTGCGTCGTCATGGATGACCTTTTGGTTAGGATGAATTCATCGGGATTTTATGTGCAAGCATATGCCGATGATGGTGTTATTTTATTGTTAGGGCGCTGTTTGTCCACTATTTCGGACCTAATGCAAAGCGCCCTTAACATGGTATATTGTTGGACACAGGATAAGGGTCTTTCTATTAATCCTATTAAGACCCAGGCAATTCTATTTACTCATAGAAGGAAGATAGTAGGTTTTACACCTCCTAGGTTGTTAGGTACTTCCATACAGGTTAGCAAATCAGTGAAGTTCCTTGGAGTAGTTCTCGACAGTAAATTGAACTGGTCGGAACATGTTAAGACACAACATCAAAAGGCGATAATCTCCTTTTGACAATGTCGAAGAGTTGTAGGTAAGAACTGGGGGATCACTCCCAAGATGATGTTCTGGATTTATTGCATGTTCATTAAACCTAGATTGGTATATGCGGCTTTGGTGTGGTGGCGTCGCATTGAAACACGATCCACTAGGCAGCTGATGGAAGAAATCCAAGGTTTGGCTTGTCTGGCGGTGACTGGTGCGTTTCGAACTACACCGACTGCATCTATGGAGACTTTGTTAGGGATTCCACCTCTCTTTGTGGAGGTGAAAAACCAGGCAATGAAAGCCTGGTATAGAATTAAACAGGCAGGTTTTTGGCAGGGTAAGCGATATGGTCATTCTACCATTTATCGTGAGATGCTTTTAAGGATTCCCATTAGGTTTCCCTTCTGATAGGAATTTGAAGACTTTTGTCTTTGGTCATTCCTGTAGGGTTAGGTTGCCTTCTAGGAAAGATTGGTTAACCCTGGGTCCGTCTGGTGTGATGCTACACGGACGGTTCCCAGGATGGATGGTAGGTCTGGAGCTGCCGTCTATTTTGAAACTATGATGAACTTTTGTCTTAAAGCTTCCAAAACTGTCAGCACTCCTGCTTCTTATCACATGGTTCATCTCATTCTTGGCTTCCAAATATTCAAAATGAATCACACCTTCCAAACAATTACCATTACTTGTTTCATTTTGCCTTCGTCTAATTCCGCAGTAGCGGTTTTTAATGTTGGCGCAAATCTTGTTGGTCTGGTCAAGAGCAACATCATCACCTTAGGTCGGAAATCTGGGTCGTCAAACGATTGTAGATGCTGTCCCCTGGAATTCGTTAAGCTGTATTCCGTACGGTTATCACTAGCAATAAGTTGAAGAACGGGATTCCTTGTCTTAAAACAGCGCTAACGAAGAATATCTGCAAAATATCTGATTTTGGACTACAATTGTCGGAATGGTGTATTAGGGTGATCCTTAGAGTATTAACTAACCTAATCAGCTTTGCAAGATTTCCTAAATTCTATGTGAAATTTGAAAAAGCCTGCAGATGATCACAAACATTGTGGAAGATAAAATATAAAAAAAAGAACATTTTAAATTGTTGTCAGCAACAGGTAGTTTTTTTTATAAGAAAAACTATATTAAAAATTAAAAAAAAAAACCTTTAAAAACGTTACAACGAAATATTCGATTTTGAAGAATTAAAAAAAAAAGTACTACGATAAGTAAAAAACAATACAAGAGAGAATTTCAATAAAGAATTAAAAAGAAAAGAAAAATTTGAAAAGAATAAAGCTTCCTTTTTTTTATTTTATTTAAATTAAGAGTATGAAGTCAAAGGAGAAGGAACCGGAAGAAGAAGCACTATAAAGTTGGTATCCAGTGACGTAAATATAATTCGATTAAAGCGAAAGATGAAAGGATGTGAAATTTTGTTTTTCACTGATTTCTCCTTCAAGATCTTTAGAGATGTTCTTTTTAATGTCTACTACAGCGGCTTTAATAGACATCTAACTTCCTTAGGCTTGTCAAGATCATGTCTATAAACCTCCCCCCCCCCTACTTTATTACTTCGCTAGATTCCCTCTCTCCATCACTACAAAAAGGCAAATTTCAATATTTCCTTGGAAATTAAAATTTTCTCAAAACATACTTATTATTTCCTTAATTTAAACAATCTTACTTCTTATCAATAAAAAGAAAAATTGGATTAATTAATTGACTTCAATAATTTTTCTTCATGAAAAGATACATTATTATTAATTTTAATCGCCTATTAGTTCCATTAAATATGTTTAATGGATAATTAATAACAACTAATGATTAGTTTAATTATTTTAGTTAATATAAAATATCAAAGCTAATTACTCCATAAAACTTGATGAAATTTAAAAGCAGATTGCAAAATGGGCCTTAGCCCCCATTGATTTATGTCATGGGGGTCAGAATATGCAATTGTCAAACAAGTCAAGGTTAGAAAGTGTAACAGCAGCCAAAGAGAAGCTCAGCCAACCAAAGAGAGTGAAGAGAAGAGGAACGAACCCAACCACTCTCTCGGACTGGAGTGGGAGAAACTGTATAAATACAGCTAACGGACAGTTAAAGAGTTCATATACAGATCAATTCAATATAGTTCACTGTAGTTCATTATTTCACCAATCACTTCGTGTCATTTTCATACCACTCTATCTTAACCATTCTCTAGTGTAAAGTCTAGGCAGACTGTGTCTCTTTATTATTATTATACATAGTTAACAAAGTCTTCTCATTTCATCAATCAGACCTAAATTCTCTCCACCTAACACATCCCCATTATAAAAGGAATGGAAATCTAGATGAATTGTAATGTATCTCATAATAATAATGAACATTTTAGGGAAGGGATTAGCTCAGTGGTTAGCGCGTTGGACTCCCTCGTGGAGGAGCCGGATTCGAGTCCAGTGTAATAGCAAGAGAGAATTACATCAGCAAGAGTGAGCAGGCAGACGAGAGAATTAAGAGAGAGAGAAAGCAGGCCCTCTCTGCTACACTCTGACTTAAGCAGGCTAGAGTGAGGGAGAACCTTTATATAAGCCAGTGAGAGATCTAGACATCTATATCTATCAGAATCAACCATACATCGCATCGTGTCATAACTCTACTCTAACCTTTTATTCTATAAAAAAACATTACAAGTCCAGTGCAGTTTGTGTAAGCTTATAGCTATATTATAACAGTGTCTTCATATCTCGTCTAATTAATCAATCCCAATTTCTCTCCTCGTCAACTCCATTATACCAGTGCTACCCTTAGATTTTTTTTCTCCCTAGGAGCCTCTACAGCTCACTGTCCGGTGATGGACAGTGTTGTCTGTAACAAGAGAACACTGTCCGGAGGCTGGCAGTGCACTGAGATGGTTCCGGGTGCCAATGACCATAGATGTTGATGCGCTTAAATAATAATAATAATAAAAAAAAATTGAACATTTTGTTGTGGAAATATTCAAACGACTCTCTCTTATTAGAATTTATACAATTTAATCAAGAAATTTTTGTTTAAAACTGCTATATTTAAAATATTTAGTTGGGCTGGCCATTATAAAAAAAAAAAAAAAACGGTAGGGATTATACAGGGCATACCTGAGCGGATATTGTGGAGCGTCCTCTGTCAAATCCAACAAACTTAGTGGAGTTTAAATTTAAACCTAAGTAACAGATCATTAAAACCCCTTCTAAAGCTAATATAGTGGAATGTTTTGGTTGGGTTGGTCGGAAGAGAAATACTCGTACTTAGATTAAGTAACTCAAGACTTAACTGATTTCTGTATAAATTAAATGTAAAATGTTAAAAAACTGCAAATACTTTACACAGAGTGAAAGCATGTTTTATGTTGCCGGTTCGACTACGATTCAAGTAATTATTCCTTCTTTAGAATTACAGGCACTTATATACAACCACTGAACTTACCCCCTCTTTTGAACAACTTCTTCTTCCAGTTCCTAGATGCGCTTCATAGTTTGCCACTTCTATAAGCTTGAAGAAGAATTGCTTGAAAAATGAACTTGGTTTGGAAATGATTTCAGCCCATTACATTTAATTATTTCAGTAAAATGTTTCAAATAAAAGTCCTACATCAGGAGTGAGTATTACAAAATTAAAGAAAATCGTTTCAAGCATTTTCGAGCTACTTAAAAAAAACAACTCAAAAACTCAAAAACCTATTCTATAAAGTCGGAATTCTATCAATACTTGTAATGTGCATTAATATTTTGTAGTGGCTAAGAATCATTCATTACACTGAAATGGTACATTAGAGGAAAGCTTAAAGCTTAAAGAGGTTGAGGAATTTTGACAGATAACCCTATTGTCGGATCTGAACGGAATATCAAGTTTGAACTTTCAACGATTTTTCGTTTTTGAGCTATGTTGTTCACTTACATACACACACATACACCCAGGGACCCTTTTCTAAAAACATCTTTTTCGTACTCTGGGGACCACAAAACCTGTATTTCCGGTTTAAAACTTCTTTTTTTTGTTTGTTTTGTTTTTGGCATTTAGACCATAGCCACTAATTATTCTATAAATGTGAAAAATTCATCGTCAAATATCCAACGTAAACCATCTCAAAACATCCAGTCACAGCACCTTTATTACTTTTTTCATAATTTGTATCTTATTTATATCGAATACTCATTAACAAACCTCCTATCAGTCATTACATTCATACATTCTACACGCTTAGATGCATTCATATAATCTTAAACTCTCATACCAATAAATACTCACATCCCAATAAATACATTCATTCTACCAATTTCACGCAACTAAAATAACAAGTACTGTAAGGGGTGGCCTACTCGAAAGTTAAAAAACTTAATTTTGAAAATTTTACAAGATCGCTATACTTCATCTTACTAGCAATAAAAAGAATGTAACAAAAAAAAAAAAAAAAGAAGAAGAAAAACCTGCTGGGTAATTTCGTAAAGTTTCCAAGTCACTTCAACAGCAATGTGACAAGTTAGATTTGTTCCTTGTTGAGTGGGTGGGCTCTCTACAAGTTTGACGTTGATATAGCGATTGATATTTGCTCTTTTTAGTAAAGTTGGAGATTCTCTCTGTTGGAGACTGATCTCTTCAATGTGGAAATTGTGGCTAACCACACCCTTCAAATAAAAGTCAAAGATATATATGTACAAACTCTACACAAAAATGTTTGAGGCTTTGTTTGTCTTTCAAATCTTTTTTTCTTTTAGGCGCGTCAATAACTGGCGTCCGAAATCTTCTCCGTGCACTACTAACCTCCAGGCAGTGTAATTACCCATCACTAACCTAGGGCGTGGGAAGTGACGTCACCATCGCCCATCCTTCGGAATACAATCAGCTTCTGGCTCTCCAGATTGGGGAATCCCTCACCCCACTTAATCCAATCCTGATCCTTTCCCCTTGCAGGGTTGCCTGTAAGTTACCTGGATTACTGAAACCCCTGTACTTGAGGCAATGGACAATAATCAGTAGATGGAATCTGTCGATCCGTCGGGCGTACGATCGATCAGTCACGCTAGCTCGTTAGAGTTGAAATACTGAACTACGTGCGCAAGCCAGTTTCCGAGCCAATTGCTTGCAATTTGATGTAGGATTCGTAGTGGCCCGTGTTTTAATCAATAATTCCAATGACCGAGGTCATGAGTTGAGCGGGAGGAGACTCGCAATATAAATTACCCAGTGCCAGCCCGTAAAAGGAAGCGCATTTGCTGGGTGTGCGCGGTTTACCAGAGCCTGCTAGGAAGTGCCTTCTCTAGCTTCTGGTAGTGGAGTGTGACCACTGTTTGGGTCAAGCGGGATGGAGGTGCTTCGGCACTTTTGCTATGGTAGGGTATTGCACTAAAAGTCTTTCCATGGTAGTGACATCCCCTTCTTGTTAAACGATCCCTTTGCTTACCCCAAGGACCAGTAAACCCCAAGCGGGTAGGTATAGGTAGATCCCCACTCAGTACTTAGAGGAATAAGGGGTATACAAGAAGAATGTCCACCACCGCCCAGTGAACTGCAAAGCTTTCCCTAGGGCGAGAGGATATAATAGCAGCACTGCTAGATTTGAACCCGAGACCTCCCCCGTTACAAATCCAATATGCTACTACTATGTGGCGCTGATCTCGTCCCAGAAGTTATTTATCAGAAAATCGCAAAACAAAAAAAACACTCAAAAACATCTTGAGCAATACCTTGATATTTTTAGATGAGGAACATTGATAGATAACTTACTGTCGAATCCCATGGTGACATTCAAACAGAATGCTGCAGTTTGAACTTTCTGTAAATTTTTCATTTTTGGAAATAAGTTTATTTCCGATGAGAACACATGATATCGAAAACTGGACATCAATAGTAAAAATTATAAAAAAAGAGTTTCTGCCTTTAAGTCTTAATGAGACTTTAAAAAGGCATTATAAAAGAAAATAAAAGATTATACATTTTATTTCATAAGTTTGGATAAATCATTTAATATAAAATTAAAAACTAAAAAGCCTTCTCCAATAAGTTTTTATTTTTATGTTGGAAAATAATAATAAAGTGAATATATTAAAAAAGTCTGGGGTGATATTGGGGGAAAAAAAAGGGGCCCAGAGAACTCTGGGTAGAATCAGTAAGAAGAAAGTGTCAGTACAGTTACGGAAAAGGACTTTATCTGCTAACTTAGGTAATTAAAAGATTTAACTCTGTTCGCCACTAATTCTCTCAGATTTTACTAGATTTCCTTCCTTTTTTTAGCCAACTTATTAAAATACAAATAGCCCTGCCGCTTTACGCTAAATTTCATTTATAAATTCACCAACAATTTTGCTATAGTTAATTGTTTGTTTTTTTTTTCTTTTTTCTTTTTAATTAAATTTAAACTTTTTATTTATTTTGTTTTATTCATTGTTATTAATGTAGAACATAGACTATGTATGACAATGTATAACATAGTGTGTCGATATCGAAGACTTCATTGTTCTTCATTGGCGGGGTTCTAAAACAACAAAAAATAACGGGAGAGTTTGTTTTGTGGCGAGTGTACAACTTGATCAACGTTTCGGACAGTGTGACATAATTCAATCAGTTCCAGTTTGATGAAATCAATAGGTGTGCTCTGATGTAGATATTTTAGTGGAAGAACGAAATGGAAAAATAATAGTTTTGAAAAATCAAGTCAAGTAAAATAATTTTGTGAAAATTAGCTAGTTCAAATAAGCTACAATAATTTTTTTAAAACTTTATACATCAACACCACATTCAAAGAGCTACAGGAAAATTCATTTGAGGGTACTTTAGGGGTTCCTACTAAAAAGCTATTTCAATTATTTTGCAATTGTATCATCTAAATATTATTAATTAGAATTAAATATGTTATTGTAACTATTGTTTTAAATAGTTTAAAGAAAATTAGTAAACCAGAAGTGCGTTTTTTATTGAAAAATAGTTTTAAGTTTTCTTTTATTTTCTCTAAAATGGCTTCAATGATTTTCAAACAAGAATACAAAAACTATACAGAAGAGACTAAAACCCTATAAACATTTTTCGTTTTAAGGAACCTCAAAACATCTATTTCCGTTGAAAACGAACTCTCAAACGCCATATGATTGCGTCAATCTCCTATGGATAATACAGGAAACTAAATATTTGGGCGTTTACTTCGCAAGTCAATGAACAAAAAAAAAAAAAAAAAAAAAATTGATGCTATTGAACAGATTCTGCGTTTAAGATGGGCAGTGTTGCCTTCCCGGTATGATTCTTACCAGGGATTTCCTTAAAGATTATATGATACGATGGGATTCGTATTAAGGACCACAAAATAGTTCTGTCTATTAAAAAAATACAAATGTTGAGCCTAATTATGTTTTCAAACACAGGAAACTTAACGATATTTAATATTGTTTACTTCATTTAAATTAGTAAACAATAAATAAAAGTAAACATTTGATAAAATGGAAAAAGTGATACGATCCGACCCAGAAATAAATTCAATAAATATATCCACTCCTTCCTCTCCTTGCTACCAATAAAGTGGTGTAGTGTGTGCGGTAAATACAAACTATATTTGGCCCGGGGGTCCATCACATTGTACCCTTTCGTCGTCGGTCGTTGCTTCCCTCTTGGCCCTTCCACAGATACTTCCACCGTTAGTGTACATCGATTGGTATCCATCAATGGGGTGGGTGGGGGGCAGATGGAAAGGACTATTCCAGTTCCCATACTTGTGGTTGTCTCCCTCTGTCTAGAAACAGAGATAGAAATAGGAAAAGAGAGGTAGAAAGATAGAACAGAGATAGACAGATAGAGTGGGAGTGTGAACCCAATGTTAGGTTATGTTGTTAGATGGAAGAAGATGGAACAGTAAAGGGAAAGACAAGCAAGACACAACAGGTATATAGATAGAGTTTTGCCGCCTCCTTCTCTCACTGTTCACTACTTCTTCCTCCTCTCGCCGCCCCAATCCCCACGTCACGGTCTAAGGCTAAAACCGTGACGCCACTATCTCTACTACTCACTCCTTTATAGCCATCAGTGGCAGCCCACTGGATGTCCCTGTCCCACAGCTGTTGAGTTATGTGACTCACGTACCTTCTGGTAAATGGCTTGTGGCCACCGTCTCGTCTTCACTGCCCACTTCCTACTCATTCGCCCACTCATTCTCTCTCTCTCCAACAAATATACTTACCCAGAGCGATCAACCGTCGAAAATTTTATATACTAAAACGGGCGTGGTCTCTTCTATAATACAACTATCCATTTTTTAGTTATTCGACTTCCATTATTCAAAATTATATTAAATACAAACTTAATGAAAATTTATATTTTCCGCAGCAATTATTAAATATGATAAATACTCTACAATGAATAAAGTAGTACTTCAGTATTTCTTTACTCCCTAGTGAGTAAAACGATTTTTTCTCTGATTAAACATCGTTCTTTTTTAATTAAACATCATTCTTTCAACTGTTGACTGATTTGAAACCTGATTTCTTTATGGGCGTTCATAAGTTGTCTTGGAACCCATCTCGCATAAGTTTCCATGTACTCCAGCTTATTCTGAATAATGTTCACTTCTTCAGTAAAGGAGGAAGTTCAACTTTTTGAAAATTGTACAGGGCGTTCTGAAGGAATGGTGATATTATCTTTCCTCTATAGTACCATTCAGAACAAATCTGATGTGAAACACTCTCACAACTTTCTCTTACTCCAGTTCTCAAAATTATAATTGACAAATTTTATAGTTTGTGTACCAAATTTAACGAAATTCGTCGAAACCTAACAAACTATCAGTAAAAGCGCACTTCCGTTTATTAATTTGCTTGAAACTCGGAATTTTAGCAATCTATTTATTTCTAATTAATTTTGTTTGGATGATAGAATTGTATAATCAACTATGATAGCATTTTAGACGAAGCTGTAACCCCACCCCTCCCTCAGAAGTGCTCTTAAATGAATTTTCCCGGAGAAATGTTTCAAATAAAAGTTGTAGCTGTTAGTATGTGTAGTTGATATATCAAGTTTGAAAGAAATCGTTGGAGCCATTTTTGAGAAAATTGCAAAAACGTAAAAAAAAAAAAAAAACTAGTAAAGTGGTACTTCCTGTTGAGATTTTGATAGATGACCCACTGTCGGATCCCATGGTTATATCTAAACGGAATATCAGGTTCGAACTTTCTACGAGTTTTCGTTTTTGAGCTATGCTGTTCACATATACACACACACACACACACACACACACACACACACACATGCACACACACAGAGACATACACGCACAGAGTGAGAGAGAGAGAGAGAGACACACACACACACACAGACCATTTGCTAAAAACCACTTTTTGGACTCGGTGAAAACTCAATATCGAAAATTCACACGATTACAATACTTCCTCTTACTAGGAGTAAGAGAAAGTAAAAATCTGGATCTTCAGCAACTAAATGAAGCATCCAGGTGCAAAACTCCACAGGGTTGGCCATAATCGCAGCTTGTAAAGCCTGAACCCGTTGGATTTGAAAGGGATACGCAGTTCTTCTCGGTATAGTGTCCGCCATACAAAGTACGGTGAAAGACGCAATTGCCTTGCAATGTGTCTAGAACTTATTATGGGATTGTCCAAAAAAATGGATTGATTAAATTTCCTCATTGTGAGCATTACATCCCCCGTAATTACCACCATTATTACGAAGAATTGATTAAAATTGAAGTGAGTAAAGTATTAGAAATTTAAGTACGATTAAAGGGAAACTAATTTAATGACCATACATTAGATTAGAAACGGGGGAGGTGAGTATCATTCCACTGCGACCTGCAAGTCGAGGTCTATTGTGGATCCCCTTAAATTATAGCACAACCCCCAGCTGTGCCCTAATGACCATACATAGAACGAGGTAACTAAATATAAAACTAGGATAAATAAATAAAACAAGAGAATGACAGAGTCGAATACTTCTTGACAGTGTGAATAAGACTGAATGTAGATTGATAGTATAACTGGGAGTGTATGACTGCATAACTTTCCATTTTTGGCCTGATATTATTACTAAATTGCTACATTCCAAAGGGGATGTCTTACAATAGAATTTGACCAAGTGCTTTGTTTTTAACAATCTCTTCCTTGTACTCTTTTTGCTAGCCAACGTTCAAATTTCCCCTTCCAGATAATTTTTAAAATATTTAACTCTATTGCTTTTGGCTTTCCATTCCTGGGCCTGTATAATTTGTTTGTAATTTTAGTATCTATTTTTTCATTTTTTGTTTAATTGTAATACAGTTCCAATACAGTGTATTCTGCCTATAATGCTGTTGCAGATAAAGATAATGAAATGACGTGTACAACGTGTGCAGGTATCCCATCCAGTGATGGCCCTGCTGGAGTGAATTGTTTATGAAGTGAATGAAATGTTGTATGGCTGTGAAATGTAATTATGCTACTTCAGTGAGGTGTGTCAAGGATGTATAAAGGTGGGTGTAACATGTCTTGTGGTTATTTCCGTTTTAGTATTCTTTCTGGAACTAGAGTTGTTCGTAAACTGTTGATGAGAAGATTTGTATGACCGTTGAGTGTACAGTCGATGTGCTGCTTGATGTAGTGTTTCAGTTCTGGGTCTTTATGTATTGTTTCATGTGTAACATATAAAGGAGATGAAAGGATAGTCCGCAGTGTGCGGGATTGTAATGACTAAATTTTTTTCAAATATGTCTGTTTAGCCGCTCCTCAAAGTTGAAATCCGTATGTCCAAAGTGGTTTCAGTGGAGTCTTGTAAATTAGGAGTTTGTGTTTATGGTTAATGTGGATCTTGTCTTTAGTAATCTGTATAACTGTTTGAAACGTAAATTAAGGTCAAGTCTTTTAGTCTTTATACGTGTTGCCCAAGTTAATTGTTTCTCGAAATGCATCCGTAAATATTTTACTGAGTTACCTAATGGTAATGATTCGTTATTATGTTTCACAGGTATATCTTCCTTCTTTTTACTTTTACTTACTCCTAGGAAGAGGAAGGTTTGTAATCGTGTCAAATTTTCGATATCGAATTTTCTCCGGAAATATCCGTTTTGAGGTCCCCTGAGTCCAAAAAAGTGGTTTTTAGCAAATGGTCTGTGTGTGTGCCTGTATGTGTGTGTGTAGGTGAACAGCATAACTCAAAAACGAAAAATCGTAAAAAGTTGAAACTTGATATTCCGTTTAGGTATCACCATGGGATCTGACAGTACGTTATCTGTCAAAATTCCACAGCCGAAGTACCACTTTACAAGTTGGATTTTTTACTTTTTTGCGATTTTCTCAAAAATGGCATCGACGATTTTCTTCAAACTTTCACGTCTTCTACACATACAAAGAGCTACAACTTTTATTTGAAACATTTCTCTGGGAAAATTCATTTAAGGGCACTTTTGGGGGAGGAGTGGGGTTAGGTTTCATCTAAAGTGCTATTTCAGTTTATTGGGCAATTCGCTCATCTAAATAATGTTAATTAGAATAAAATATATATTCTTGAAATTCCAAGATTGAAATAAATCGCATAACCGGAAGTGCGTTTACCTTACTACTTTATTAAATAGTTTTGTCACTTTTTCGCGATTTTCTCAAAAATAGCTCCGATGATTTTCTTGAAACTTCTTATATAAACTATGCATACAAAGATCTACAACTTTTACTTAAAACATTGCGCTGAGAAAATTCATTTAAGGGCACTTTTAGGGGAGGGGTGGGGTTATGTTTTCTGCTTTCATAGTTGATTATACAATTCTATCATCCAAACAAAATTAATTAGAAATAAATAGATGGCCAACATTCCGAGTCTCAAGAAAATTAGTAAACAGGAAGTGCGCTTTTACTGAACAGTTTTTTCAGTTTTCGACGAATTTCATTGAATTTGGTACACAAACTATAAAATTTGTCAATTATAATTTTGAGAACTGGAGTAAGAGAAAGTTGTGTGAGGGTTTTACGCCGTTTTTTCTTAGAGTTAAATGTACTGTTTTTGTTTTGTTTATATTGAGTATCTATAAGCTTAATTTTTTACTATATATATCAAGTATATTTCCCAATTAGTAGCAGAGTATCTGTACTTTTTTTCTACGAGTAGTTTAATGCCTGCATGAAATATTGCTGCTTGCTTTACATGTGCTGACAATAATTGCTTTCAACGGTATTTCTTCTTTCTGAATGTATCCATTGAATGGAATGCACTGTTAAATACTAGTTTTCTAATTCATTAACTTAAAGTAACTGGCTAAATAAACCTGGCTCCCAAAAATTTCTTTCATCTAGTTTAAATTATCTACTTCTCATTCATAATTACAGCTCAACAATGGCCTACAACACAAAAACTTCAACTACGGGTATAAGATCATATTTCTTCTTTACTGAGAAAATACAATTGTGAGAGCTTAATGGGTCTTCTGGGGGGGGATAACTTGAAAAGTTGAAGTACCTGTGTCCAGACAACAATTTTCCAGATGAGGATGTGCTTACTTAATAGCTTCACAGCTAGTTCGAGATGGCGCAGAAAAATTCCTTTTTGTTTCACAAACTATTAGCCTATTCTTCATTATTTAAAATGCCTCTTTGCCAAAAGTTAATCGTACATTTCAGTACCATACATCATTCCTACGTCTATTTTTTTTTTGCTCTGACACAGTCCGCTTTATAAAAATCTTTTATATTATTTGCACTGTGAAAGGAATATTGGGATCGAATCAAGTTTGTTCGATATTGATTTTACATCGGGAAAACATATTGTAACGTTTTTTCCCCCTAAACTAGCTACTGCAACTAGTTTTAAGTGGGTTCGTATAGATAAAATACTCTAAACTTCAATAAAGAAAACACCAGTTTATTGTTATACACAATAAATTACAAAATTACAACACTTAATAATAATTACTTCACAATTTAAACCACAAAAGTTCACTTTGTTCACTTTTTATACATTTTCCACAAACGTAAACTTCGTTTGTAACTAGAAAACTCTCTCAACTCTCTGCGATCCCTCTATTTACACCGGTAGGGAATCTGCTAGAACTTCCTCGATTCTTCTAGAGAGAACTAGAGCGCCGCTAGCGCTTCCTACGGCCACTAAGAGAACCTTAGGTACCTGCCTTCTCTCCTAGATGGCACCACTGGCTGCGTTACAATATATTTTGAAGTTTTTTTTAGAGAATGGTCAGTATGTGGTCTCTGTGTGTGTATATGTGTGTGAGTGGGTGAATGTATGAAGAAAATATCACAACAACTGCAAAACATCGCAATGATCTCAAATTTTATTTAAATCCTAGCCATCGTCTATGACGCGAAGTTTTTTTTGGACAATTTCACCAACTAGAAATGCGATTCATAAAAATTTATTGTATTAACACTAATAAGGGAAATTCGTGTAAATGTTTCTCACATAGATATTTTATTGTTGTTGGCAGAGCGTGGTATGTAATTTTTTCCAACCAGACATAGTTCTTTATAAAGAATAAAAGGGCATAAAACTGTGAAAACTATAACAACTGTTACTAAGTTCACAAATCCCTTACAATAATAATATCTGTAGGAAATGAAATGAAATGAAAAGACTAAAAATATAAGAATGCTATTATAAAAAGAAATGAATGATATAAGCTTTTCTCCTTTTTATGGGGTATTTGGCGTAGAATAACACTCTTAAGTTAACAATGGCCAAATGTAGTGTTAGATTGTGGGCCAAACGTACGTGTGAGCTTGGTGGGTGAAGAATTCTAGTACAAGGAAACTCTGCCACACGCTTTTTGGCCCTATATTACTGTTATTATTACTTTAATCCTTTAAAAGAAGCTTAACTTCCTTTTTATCAAGTGTAATAATATCATCATTGCATTACTTCCGCCATTATAAGGGTCAATGATGACAGTAATTGCAAAAAGAAGATTTGTTTTTTTTTTGTGTGTTTGTTTTTCTTTTCCATTTTCTTCTTAGTGTTGGTATGAGAATTGGGTCAAATTTACAAAATTGAGGGTTCACCGGAAATAGATACATGTTTTGAGGTCACCTGAATCAAAAAAGAGGTTTTTAGAAAGGGGTCTGACTCATTCATTCTCTCTCTACGTGTATGTGTTTTTGTCGTCACCATAATCCAAGAATGGAATATCGCAGTAACTTCAAATCTGATATATAGATTAAGTCCTGTCAGGAAACCTGACACAAAAAGTTTTAATCAAAATTTGTCAACCAAAAGTACCACTTTTACTAAATGAATTTTTAATTTTTTCCTTATTACTTTCTCTTATTCCTAGTAAGAGGAAGTATTGTAGTCGTGTCAAATTTTCGATATTGAGTTTTCACCGGAAATGTCCGTTTTGAGGTCCTCTGAGTTCAAAAAAGTACTTTTTTAGCAAATGGTCTGTGTGTGTGTGAGAAAACAAAAAACTGTAGAAAGTTGAAACTTGATACTACGTTTAGGTATCACCATAGGATCTGACGGTGCGTTATCTGTCAAAATTCCTCAACTGGAAGTACCACTTTACTAGTTGGTTATTTTACGTTTTTGCGATTTTCTCAGAAATGGCTCCGACATTTTCTTTAAACTTGGTATATCAACTACACATACAAAGAGCTACAACATTTATTTGTAACATTTCTCCATTAAAATTCATTTAAAGGCACTTTTGGGGGAGAGGTGAGGTTCGGTTTTCATCTTAATTGCTATTTCAGTTTATTAGACAATTCTGTCATCTAAATAATGTTAATTAGAATTAAATATGTTGTTGAAATTCCGAGTTTGAAAAAACATCTGATATCCGGAAGTGCGTTTGTTTTAACACTTTACTAAATAATTTCTTCAGTTTTTCGCGATTTTCTCAAAAATGGGTCAATCGATTTTCTTGAAACTTTGTATATAAACTAAACATAGAAAGATCTACATCTTTTATTCAAGACATTTCACTGGAAAATTTCATTTAAGGGCACTTTTAGTGGTGGGGTGGGGTTACACCTTCCTCTAAAGTGGTATCATAGTTGATTATACAATTCTATCATTCAAACAAAATTGATTACAAATAAATAGATGGCCAAAATTTCAAGTTTTAAGATAATCAGTAAGCCGGAAGTGCGCTTTTACTAAACAGCTTTTTCAATGTTCGACGAATTTCGTTATATTTGGTACTCAAACTATAACATTTGTCAATTATAATTTTGAGAATAGGAGTAAGAGAAAGTTGTGTGAGTGTTTCACACCAGATTCTTTTTATTTTCAAAATTAGGTCCAATAATTTTCTTTAAACAATGTATATATTCTAAATACATGTAGGTCTACCACTTATTCCAGGATAATTCATTGAAGAATGGTTTTTTAGTGAGTGGTCATTATCAGTTTATTATACTACTCTATCAAGTATCAACTATATAATATTATATAATATATATTATATAACTATATACTATATTATATATTATATAACTATATAATATTATTCATTATAATATTATTATCAAATAAATATGATGCCAAACATTTTTCGGGTTTGAAGAAAATCGGGTCACCGGAACTGATACTTTCTCAGCTCTCGTGAAAGCTTTTTTTTTCTTCAGTTTTTGGCTACTTTCTTCATAATTATACCAACAAATTTTCATTAAACTTGTGGTATTGGCATCATTGAATCCTTGGTGGGGAATAGCAGGGAGAAATTAAGAAAGAGGCGCGGAAATTCTCTGATAGTCAGGCCGCATTGAGGGCTTTGAGCAAGCGTGTTGGAGTTTGAAAATAGTGGACGAATGCACGAGAAGGCTTTTTATTTATTTATTTACAATCAAAATATATGGACCAGCTCACTAGAGCTTTACACATAGTGGTAAACTGAAGAACAAAAAAAAAAAATATTAGAGGTCTTGATAAAGTCGGGGTTTCAGCCTTCTTGATGAAGTAGGCTCGCCTATGTGGTAGTGTGATGTTGTTGGTAATGTGTTAAGTGTTAAGAAGAAGCTGTCTGTTAATTTCGTCATGTGTGTGTCTGCAATAGCGAGTTCTCTATGTTTTGGGGTGTTCCTGATAAACCCGGGTGCGTTTAGTGCTGTTCGTAGAAGTTTGTTCTGAAATGTCTGTAATCGTTTCGTCAGTGTGTTGCTTGCTGTGATCCAGAGTAGGCAGGATCTTTATAGATATACCTTACTGCCCGTGTGTAATAGATCCCATCCACAGCAGAGAGAAGAGATGCCCTCTCTGGTTAACAGAGACTACTCTCTGATTTAGGCAGGCTAGAATAGGAGAACCTGTGTATATAAGCCAGTGGGAGCCTATCTAAAGAATCTATCAGATACAACCATACAACTTTACATCGCATCGTGTCATGTCTTCATTCTCACCATTCATTCTATCATTTTCATTATAAAGTCCAGTGCAATTAGTGTAAACTTAGCTACATTACATTAGTGTCTTCATATCTCGTTCATTCAATCAAACCTAATTTCTCTCCTCAACAACTCCATTATAGGTGTGATCCCACAGGTACTGAGATTCAAGATTTCACCCATCTAATATATGACTGTCCACCACTTAGAAAACGCCAGAGCTAGGCTTGTCAGCTGTATATTGAGAACTGGAAGACGTTGGCCATTGCCAGAAGACAATGATCATGCAGGAATTCATCGACGAATTCATCAATTTTTTGAATAAATGGGACTTTGAAAATCTTTAAATTTTGAACATTTCTATTTTATCATTTTACTGTAATTTCTTGAATTTATTATCGGTAGTTAATATTCATTTCCAAAATTGTACATATTCATTAACAATTTATTTTCACAGCATATTTAAAATATTTCAAATATAATCTTATGTATCTTATTACATGTAATATCAATGGAGCATAGAGACATATTGAAATAAAAAAAAAGACTGGGCAGGTATATGTCAGGAGAGGTCTGAGAAGCGTTTTATAGAGTAGTGTAGGGCAGGAGTGTTTAAGTGGTGTATTTCTGTTAATGAGTGGGGGTAGAGCTGTTTCAATCGGGTGTATGCTTGTTGTAATTTAGTTTTAATATGTAGTCTTCAGGTGAGTCTTGTGTCCAGGATCACGCCGAGATAGCGCACTCCTTGGTCCTTTTGTTTCCAAGGGACTTCTTGGTTGTTAATATGTAGATTACGAAGGTTCTCATTCCGAAACCCTTCGCAAAGTGAAGATTTTTGCTTCAGTTTTGGAAACGTTTAGCTTTAGTTTCCATCGCTGGAATCAGTTTGATATTGTATCTAAGGACGTCTGTAAGTCAATGATGCTTCTGTTGAAGCCTATGTTGGAAGAAGCTAGTATGGTGTCGTCTGCGTATATGGCTAGTGTCGTTGAAGGAGATTCAGGTATGTCAGAGCAGTAGAGGTTGAAAAGTATTGGGCTCATGATTGTCCCCTGGGGTAGTCCAGCGAGAATTCGTCGTCTAGTACTGTATGTGCTGTTAAGTCTTACTTGGAAGGTTCTGTCTTGTAGAAAGGATGCGAGAAGGCTTAATACCTTAGCTCAGCGGAGCAAAGTGCAGCTCTTCTGGGTTCCCGGATATGGGGAAATAGAAGGCAATGACAGGGCGGACCGGCTGGCTAGGGCGGAGGGGGGATCCTCCTCAACTTTGTGTGGTCATGAACCAGTAAGCCCTAAGCGGATCAGCGACTGTCAGATTAGTATTTTGGGAGACGAGAACTTTGGGAAAGCATTGGGAAGACACGCAAAGGTTTCTCCAGGCCAGAAGATTTCCTGATTCGTTTTTACTAAGCAGATTGAGGACTTTAATGGTGCGGTTACTGGACACATATGGGTAGCCAGTCATTTGCATAAAATACCGAGGACATCAAGCCTATATGGCAAAATTGTGATGATGGAGTTAGGGAAAAGTGTATTATGTCAGTGTCCCCCCTCTCGCCCTGCAAATCATTTTTCTCAAATAAATATTTCCAGGCGCAAAATTAACTACTTGTTGAATTGTTTTTAATTTTATGCACATTATTTTGAATAACTTTATGTCGACATTTTTGAATAATTGATAAAATCTAGTCTTTTACCACGTTTATGAAATTATTATAAAAATAAATAAATAAATGAACGTTTTTAAATAAACATTTTATTTGAATATTTATAAGCATTTTAAATGAAAAAAAAAAAAAAAATTTAATTGATTAGTTGATTATTTACTAAGTTTAGATTAGATACTGATGGGATCTTATTCTTTGATTTTATGAACAAGTTTTTGTCCATATTTAATTATTTTATGTTTTAAGCATGTGATTTAAATTTTGTATGACTATCTCAGACAAACAGTATACTTAATATAAGTGTACCCATTATAATGAAATCAATCTAGATTTCTGGTATTTTCACTAAAAACGGCTTCAACGATTTTCTTTAAACTAACTACGTGAACTGTACATATTTCAAAGAGCCACAAATTTTATTCGAAACATTTCTTCGGGTAAAATCATTTAAGGAGGTTTTCAGAAGAAGGTTAGGGTGAGGTTTCTCTCTAAAGTGCTATTGAAATGTTGTTGGAGTGATGTTTGTTGATTGTGTAGTAGCTTATAAGGTTTTACCCTAGCGTTCTAATTCGTCTTTTTGTTAATTTGTGGATTCTGGTTGTCAATATCCCGAAGAGCTGGCACTAATGAAATGTAGTTGGTGTGATGTGATGTTGTATGTTTGTGGTAGCGTGTAGCACGAGCACTTTTGTAAAAAGCTTATGTGTATGTTTAAACAGAAGAGAAGTAATAAGAAAACACTGCTAGATTAAATTAAATTTATTATCTTTAAAGAAATTTAAATACGTTTCAATATCAAAACAATATGCTTATAATGGGTATGATGAAGGAGAGAAATGGTTTGATTTGAATGAACAAACTAGATATCGCTGAACGCTGTATAATGTAAGAAGTGACACTGACTGCCTGGACTTTACACTAAAATGGTAGAGTATGGTAGAGTGGTAAAGAGTAAGGTAGATGACACGTTGTGACTGGCGAGAGAACTCTGTTGTATATCTATCTCCCGTCGCTGTATTTATGCAGTTTCTCCCACTCCAAGAGAATGGTCCTGTCATTTATGTCTCTCCTTCTCTGCTACGGATCCTCTCTTTGGATCCTATATATGCTCATTAAATCAATTACTTAGCTAGATTAAATGTTAAACTCTTATAACTGGTACAAGTTAAGTGAGCGATTCCTGATACAAATGTTCTGATTCAATGTCTAATTAAGGCTGCCTCTTTTAATGCAGAATTTAGACTCCCTCTCTTGAGAGAAATGCTTTGTCTTCGTAGTTCAAATCCTGCCTTGTGAGAAAGGGCAAAAAGACAAGGTGACTAAGTTCTATGAACTCTTCTGTAACGGTAGTCCAACGAATTTCTAACGAATGTTAGAATATCTTTCAAATAATGATTTTCTTCAAATTAAATTTATAGATATAATTTCTGGCATCCATTACATTATCTTAAGTTGATTATATACAATACTTCCATCCAAACAAAATTAATTAGAAATAAATAAACTGCCAAAATTCCGAGTTTCAAGAAAATTATTAAACCGGAAGTACATTTTTACTGTACAGTAAGTTTTCGCGATTTTCTCCATAAAAAATACTGACGAATTTCATTAAATTTGGTATACTTGCGATGAAAAATTAATCAATTAGAATTTTGTAATTTTACTTTGTAAGGAGAAAGTTGTGTGAGTGTTTCAGACTAGACCTATTTTGTTTATATATTTTAGGGGTTCCAGATAGAGCAATGAAATTGTTCGATTTTAAGTTGTTCGCCCATATAATAAAGTTATGCAACAATATATTGATATCTGTTTAGTACTTTTTATGATTCCATATCTATTGAATGCTGAATGGCAGATTAACAAAGGGATTGAAGCAATTTTTGAACCCGATTGAACTCAATAAGCTTTTCTTTATGTTCAGTGCTATTCAAAAGTTCTTGCAAAAAATAGTCGTCAGATGTAATTTCAGGTATTATGACACTAAACATGAAACCGTTTTTGAAATTCATCCACTTGGAAAACCAACTTAGATTCTGAGCTGAACTCTTTCTGACAAGCTAAGTGAAACTAACCAAACAGAATAAGTAATAAATTGGAAGCTTAATTACTAAAATCTCTTTATAATTGACAAAAGGCAACAACAGTTATTGAAATAAAAATTTTAACAAGATCGGTTATGATACTGTTCGCTGAATGGTAAGAAAAGATTGAATTCATTAACAAAGCACTTGATTTATAAAAGTTTTAAAAGAGAGAATGTATAAAGCAAATCAGGGATTCAAAAAAATCCAAAAGAGAAACATTATTTACTGGTATGATTAAAGAACAATCGTACAAAAAAACAATGTCATAAAAAGAACTCGTTTAGCTTTTTTCCCTTTAATACTGATAGATGAGTATGTTTGTCAAACTTTTAACTTTTTGTCAATGGTGAGAAAATATTCACCTATATCCGGATACTAACTCCTACACACCGCTAACTCCCATGCGTTCATATGAAAGTACTAGTCTCCCGTAAGTAGTTCGGAGGGCAGTCACAGAGGACAGTTTTTACATCCAGCAAATCAGGTACCTGGAAAAAGGTATGCCAATTGCATTATAACAGTGAATAAATTCATTAGGGAACCATCGCAGAAGCTTACAGCAAAGTTGCTCTCCCAGTGCCGCGTGGACTTAAATGATGAGTTAGTTGATTGGGTACTGCCTGAAAACCGTCAGTGAAAGTGTCACCGGCTTCATGTCCTCTATCATTCTAGGTGTTGATTTGCTCGGACTAATACGGGAGAAGCAACCTCATGGGCGGCTTTGGGGCTTGGTTGTGGACATTTTTTCACGTGTTACTCCTTTCCTCTATAGTATTCGCGGGAGTTTAAGGACCGTGCTTGGGGTTTAACAGTTCCCCCGTTGCTTGCAACGGGGTCGTTCTAAAAGAGAAGGATGTCATCACCATGGAGAGACTATTAGTGCAAAACCTCGCCAAGGCAGAGTGACCCATTGAAGGGCAGGTTGAGGTCACACACCACTCCCAGAAGCTAGGGAAGGCACCCTAGCAGCTTCTGCTAAACCGCGCACACCCAGCAAATGAGCTTCCAGCAACAGGCTGGCACCGGGGTTTAATTTATATCGCGGGTCTTCTCCCGCTTAACTCATAACTGCGATCATTGGAGTTATTGTTTAAAACACGGTCACTACGAATCCAACCTCAATTGGCAAGCAATTGGCTTTGAACATAGCTTGCGCCCGTAGTTCAGTAATTCATACTCTAACGAGCGTAGCGTGACTGACCGCACGCCCGATGGATCGTGCCATCTACTTATTTCTGTCCATTGCTTCACGTACAGGGGTACAGCAATCCAGGATACTTACAGGCAACCTTGCAAGGGGAAAGAAACAGGATAGAATAGGTCAGGGTGAGGGAATCTCCAACCTGGTGAGCCAGAGGCTGATTGCAACCCGAAGGGTGGGCGATAGTGACGCCACATATCCACGATCCCTGCTTGTGGACATTAGACTTGCACTGACCTAGTGGTTAATGTAGTGGAAGAAAGAAATGAAAGAAAATAATAGTTTTGAAAAATAGTTTAGAATATTTTATAGTTTGAAAAATAGAATTTTGTTAATATTTTAAATGTACCTTAGTGCAGTGAAAAGAGTCAGGTACTATAATTTAAGGTCATTGCTATAAAGAGACAAAGACACAAGAATCTGTTAAATTAATACAATGCCACTTGGCCAACTGTTTTGTAAGAGAAGGCATTCCTTTAAGACAAGTCTGCATTCTGCTTTCAAAGCCAGAACACTTGCTTCAAGAATCGCTCTCTTAAACTCATGCCAGTGATAGAGATTAACATTTATTCTATATTAACAAATAATCTAATAAGCATAATAGTTGTGATGCTGTAAAATATTTAAATATCTTCAAAGATAATATATTTAATTTAATCTACCAGTTTTTTCTTAATTATTCTTAATACTTCACTCTCTTAAAAGTTACAAACACAAGCCCTTTTACTAAACCGCTCAAGCCACTACAAACTACAACAACACATCCACAACAATTACATTTCATTGGACCTAGTGGTTTAACATAAGTTAACCAGGAGATTTTTTACTATAGATTCTTCCAGATCTGCGTTGAATGTGGACTCCCTGGACCAATCCCTCCTTCTTTAATCTCCATTACGGGCTTCCTTCTACTATGATAGCCTTGCTGACAGGTTTTTGTTTTATATATTATATTTCGTACAAACCTTAACGTCTTTGTTTCTTTGTATTTATTTATATGTCTATCAATGCAGGGGTTTTTTGAACATTGTGAGACGTAATAAAGTGATTGCATTCTTAGAATTTAAAAATAGAAAGTAAATAATTTTTTGTACCTTACAATGTTTTTATGAATACTATTTTGTTATGAATTATATACAAAACTATTCACTACATTTATTTACTTATCTTTTATTTGATAATATGTAGTAGCTAGCTGGAAGTCTGACTGAAGTTCTACTTACTTTCTTTATTTTTTTTTTTTTTTTTTTTTGTGGTGTATAGTATTAAGTAACGTAGGCTGTACCCCATCCAGTTATTGCAAAAGCTTTTCTCTACACAAGACATTAATGATACTAAAGCAGTTCTGGTACCATTTAAACTTTTTCAATTATCTTTTAAAAGTGTGGCGCTTGTTTAAGATGTTGAGGCTTTAGAAAATACTTGGAGCATCTTTACTATATACTTGAGAAAGCTTGGCAGTGTAAATATCTCTTGCTACAGTTTTAAAACCTCAAAAGAGGACCAAGAAGAGAAGTAGGCCATGGAAAATTACGCTACTAGAAAATTTTAGAGTGAGAGAGAGACGCATAAAGTGTAGCACAATTACTAGTTTCTATTCCATTTTTTTAATCTTATTTTAAATCTAACTAAAATTGAAATAAAATTTTTCTTTTTTACTTTTTCTTTTTCTGCTATAAGAGAAGTTTTTCTCGAATTTTTTTTTTGAAGACTCTGACGACTGGACACATAGTGAGAAAACACTGATAAGATTTTCTCATACAACTGGACCAGAGATCAAGTGCAAACCTACCACTAATTGAGGCAAATAGAAAATGATTACATTGTAGAGATCGCCAATAATATTTTCACAAACCTCCCACTTCTGAGAAACATACTTTTCTCAGAATTATGTTACAGTTAAAAGTGCAGGGTTTATGTCTGGGCTTATTATTATAATTGTTGTTGTGAGCAAACTCCCCCCCCCCAAAAAAAACCCTCAGATACTTATTCTGTAAAATCGCAGTGGGCCACCATTTTCCAGGCTAAGGTTTATGCAATTCGTTGTTGTATTTTGGATGAGAGGAAGAGTAACAGTAATTTAAAAGGTGTTTGTATCTGCTTGGAAAGCCAGGTTGCGTTGAAAGCGCTTAGTTCATGTGTCTTCACTTCCAGATTAGTGTTGGAATGTTCTAAATGACTGGAAAAAGCTTTCTTCTCTGAAGGATGTGCTTCTAGTCTGGGTACCGGGTCACATGGGAATTTTTGGGAATGTGGAGGTGGATAGGTTTACCAAATTTGGCGCCTCTCTTCATTTCATTGGTCCCGAGCCAGCTGTTGGCGTGCCTTCTGGCACATGTCTGTCAGGCTTCCAGACGTGGATAACCTCGCAGCACTCATCCTTATGGTAGAGTGCAGTGGGTTGTCGGCAGTCTAAGATCTCATTGGGGGTCCGGACAGAGCTTTGAGTAGCAGGATCTGATGTCTTTCACGGAACTCTCTCAGGCATCTGGTTGGCTTCCTCACTGGGCATTGTAGCTTAAGGAGACATCTCTATACAATGGGACAATTCTACCATCCAAACAAAGTTAATTAGAAATAATTAGATGGCCAAAATTCCAAGTTTCAACAAAATAAGTAAACCGGAAATGCGCTTTTACTGAACTTTTTTTTTTTAGTTTTCGACGAACTCCAACGAATTTCATCAAATTTGTTACTCAAACTGTAATAATTTGTAAATTATAATTTTGAAAACTGGAGTATGAGAAAGTTATGTGAGTGTTTCATACCAGATTTTTATTTTTTTATTTTTAAAGGCGAATTCATATTTTTTGATATGACTCTGATATTAAGATAGTGTGATAGCATATCACACGTCAGATTGCTAACCGCAGGGAACGCCAAGGTCGTATTCAAGGAGTGGGGATGAAGTATCGTCCTGCTTCTCCTACCTTAGTGTCCATATTCGAAGTAAAAAAGAAGAGTGGACGCCCCATTCTATCACCATCTTTAAAAGTGAAGACCCTTCCGTGCTACCAGCCAACATCAAACATCCATTCTACTCACCATACACTCACTACCTCCCAGTCTACCTCTCATTTAGTTTACTCTCCCTGACGCTTAATTAAGTCAAGTTCTTAGAATTATAAGTTTATATATGTTAATTATAGTGCAGTTGTCATAACATTTAATTATTAATTATAAACCACTGAAACTCCCACTACAATAATTTCAAAATAAAAGAGAATATCTTGACTCCATTCCCTTTTCTTTCATATTCAGCTTCTAAAATGAACAATAAAATATATTAAAGATTAACAGCAAGCAAAACTAAGTAATCTACAAAAAAAAAAAAAAAAAAAATTAAGTTTCTAGTTAATAGAAGCAATCAAGTTGATAGGCTTGCGTTTGTATGAGATGCGGCTTGAAATACGGAGAACCCTTTAAATAGGACAAAAGGGCCAGGAGTCACTGACAATCTCTGGCCATTTGTAAGATACTCCCTCCTCCCACCGGCAGTGTGCATTGCCCTTTTTTTTTTGTTACAAATACTTCCTTCAACCCTAAATTACTTCCGTTACTATTTAAATGGGGCATCATCATTTATCACTATAATTGCTGTGATGAAGTTTCGCCAAATTACTATGAATTTACCCAGGGACTAGTAGATTTTTAGTTTTTTTTTTGTTTTCTCTTACTTTATAAGACAAAGTATTGCGATCGTATCAAAGTTTAGAAATAGAGCTTTCATCGAAAATACATTGAGCGGCATTCATAGTACGAAGTTACATGGTTTTTTTTAGCTAATGTGCTGTATGAACGTGTGTAAAAACAAAAAGAAATAACTCACAAACAAGTTATCCTTAATTGCGTAGAACTCAAATTTTAATATTCTAGCCAAAAATCCATCAATCAGAAGTGTATTTATTTGAATAATTTTTTTAAGCTTTCCTTGAAAACCCCTCCAACGATTTCTTTAAACTTCGTATAAAATTATTTGTAACCATTTTTTTTAAACGAAAAATGTTGATGAGTGTTGGATGTAGGTGAGTGTGTTTGATGACCTGAAATATTATGCTTTCCTGTCTAAGCACCATTCCAGTATAATATATGATTCTACCATCTAGGGATTCAGAGAAAACTGTCCGAGGAGTTTGAGGTTTGAGTTTGAGGTAAACTCAGGCCTTAGGCCGGGAGATCCTCTTTCACCCATTCTATTTAATATGGCCCTACAAGTAGCAATAAAGTAGCAATATAGGCGATTCGCACAAACCCACATGGGACTATTTACAATCGTCTCATTCAGCACATGGCTTACGCCGATGATGTGGTTTATAAGGGCGCGCGCTATGAATACCTTAACTGGGAGCTGGGAGCTTTTCAGGAGTTTGAGGCAACGGCCAAGAAGCTCGATTTACAAATAAATGCGGATAAGACAATATACAAAAAAAAACGCAAGAAATCCGAGCAAAGAAGAAGTTTTCATCGAGATGATGAACTATAAATTTGCGAGGGTAAGAAGCTTCAAATATTTAGGAGCGGTTGTTGCTGGCAATAGATGTTATTTTGCGATTCACAATATGTTGCTCCTTTAAAGTGTTATCTATACGTGCAAAGCTACTGGTATATAAGGCGGTGATAAGACCAGTAGTTACTTATGCAAGTGAGACGTGGGTATTGACAAGGGAAGACGAGCGGGCTTTGAGTGTCTGGGAGAGGAAGATCCTCAGAAAGAATTACGGGTCACTGAAGAAGCGAGATCGGTGAAGGATTAGATCGAATGTAGAGTTGAAAGATCTATACCAGGAACCGGACCTCGTAGCCTTCATTAAGCTAGGACGCCTTAGGTGGTTGGGTCATGTGGAGCGGATGGAGCCGGAACCATGCCCAGAAGGATGCTTTATGGCACTCCCGGGGTCGACGTCATCGAGGGAGGCCTCGTATGAGGTGGCTCTAAGATGTGGAGGCGGATCTGAGGAGCATGGGCGTGCGTAGATGGCGTTTGAGAGCCCAGGATCAAGAGGAATAGAAGAAGCTGGTTGAGGAGTCCCAGATCCTTTCAGGACTGTAGCGCCCCAGAAAGAAAGAAAGACTGAGGAAACCATGATAAACAAGTTCTCTAGGGGCTGGACTGTAGATAGCAATGCCATTGAATCAATTATTCTCTGTCCCTCGAAACGTATGTCTTCAATATTTTAAAGTTGAAACAAAAAAAAAAAATAAAAAAAATAGAATTAGTTTCAAATCCAAGACTGGAACACGATCATTTTGTAAATATAATTTACGCTCTTGTGATACACTTTAACCGCAAGTTAGCAGAAACTTGAATAGATAAACTGACAATATTTTTGAAAGGTAAGCGATAATAATAATGGAAGCACCATCAATCTGCAGAGGAACCTGAACAAACGAAACGCTGCATTAACACCATCATAAACTAGAGCGCAAATACTTCAACAAACGTTATGTTCACTTTTTTGATATCTTTCTTCTTTTAAGAGTTATTTCAAAAGTGGTCCGTTTAAATGGGGTGTATGTTTGGAAATATGCACGAATATTTGAGAATTAAAGATTCGATAAAACAGATGTCGATAAGATATCGAAACAGTAAAGTACAAAACATTCGTATAAACATACGTATAAAATCAAATTAAACTTCTCTTCAATACTGACTAATGTGGTTAGGATTGGGGAGCGAATAGATTGACAACACACATACTTGTGGTACAACAATATTACTGCTCGCGGCAAGTTGGTTCATGTGTGACTATCGACCAGAAATGAAGATGTCTATATTCAATTTAATTGCTAATCCCCAATATCGAATAGTAGTCTTTAGACTGTTTGCATGAAACTGTTTGATATATATCACTTTTCACAAAACTTTGAATGTATGTTTCAGTTTGTTTTTCCAGATATCACAAAAGATATATTATTATCAATATTCTTAAAATTATTGTTAACGAAACAATGTTCTAATACTAGAGTTCTAATATTTGTCATCACTGTCATGATCATTATCATAGTTATGTATGGCTATAATAAATGATACTATTTCCTAATAATAATGGATGCTAACATTTAATTGATGGAGAACGTAATGAGTTTCGCCGAAAACTACCAGAATATATTATTAATTTAAGCCCATCTAAATGGGAAAGCATTCTATGTTTAATCTAAAATAGTTTATTAATATTTTGACATAATTATATATGAAATTCTGGATTAAAGCAGTTGTCTGTTTAAAAATCTTATTGTAAGGACACATTTATCTATTTTTCCGTTTATATTATAATTTGTTAGTTTTTCTTTTTTTTTATGTGAAATTTTGATACTTAGCCATTTGTTTTGGATTTTGGTTAAAATGTAAAATTGGCTCTCCCACTCAGTGCGGGATTAAACCGAGTGGTGGTGCTACTATGAAGCAGTCAAAATTTCGGCAGCTCTCTCGCCAAATAAGTTATCTCCAAATAAGTTAACAGTTTGGACAACTGCCGAACGAGCCTCATGTTGTCGGGAAGTAATACTAGCTAGTGTAATGATAACAAGAAAGAGTGATAACAAGAAGTAAAGTATATAATTTTTAATTATAAAAATTATAACTAGTGGTGTCAGCCAGTAGCTATTATTCAGGTCAAGAGCCGCGGTCAGTGCACGGTCAAAGAGACCGCCAAGGACAGGAACCGCCAAAGACACACTGCTTTCAAAAGGGTCATTATACGGCTAGTATACAGAAGCCGCCTGGCCAATATACAAGGTTCAACAAATCACTCAAAAAGGCCACCTGGCTACAGTCTTTTGATAACCGCCAATAAACGAACACGCAAAAGACCACCTGGCTACCGTCTTTTGATAACCGACATCACCTGTTGCCACACCTGTTCACCGACCTATTCAAGACCTAGGGTCAACACACGGCAAGAGATGTTTTAGTGTGACCTGTAATTACACACTTGTCAATCTGTGAGTGATGGCAAAATAACGTCTCTCCACAAGAAGAGGGGAGGATTATTCTTCAGTATTTTATCAGTGTAACATCAAGATTCTACCAGTGACATAGTTTATACATCGGAGCGCGTCCCTATCTAAGTATTTAAACATATATTTATTTATCAATCATTATAGTTGTGCATTCTAGTTACATTTAAATCATTTCAAATTAATTGTAGTTATATCTTTTCAATCGTTAAATTATTGTTAAAATATATATCTATTTTCGTAAATTGGTAAATTATATTCCGAGTAACAACTCTCTAAAAATCTCTAATTAACTCCCAACTATTCATCGCATCACAACACCTCTCCAAGTCATCTGAACCCACTACACTAGGCTGAGGACGGGCCACTGCTATTTCAGCCACTTCTACCTGCCGGCTTGCTTTCTCTGCGCTGAAATGTTGACGGTGGTATATCTTTTTACTGCCCACTTCTTAACGAAATGATAGAAGAAATAGACTTGAAGTCAGGCTAAGGATAGATCCCATTGATAATATAACTGAAACTTGGGATTTTTTTATTTTTGTTTGAATAACGTCGATCAATTTGCAATATTCTTTGTCTCCATGTGAAATTAGTGGAATTATTCCGGGGAAACAAGCAAGAAAGAATTATTTCTTCCATTCTTCTATTAGAAAATAATTATTAAATTTATATTTAAATAATAATTTATATTTATACGAACATCATTAAGTTAAAATTATTTAAAAAGAAAAATTTAATATTATTATAATATGAACTACAAGGGTTATTCATTAGGTAACGAGACAAATCGCTGTAGCTCAAAAACGATTTATTTAAATCAATACAAAGCTTTGGCTACTTTTCAACACAATCCCCAGCACATTTACACACTTGTCCTATGTTCTCATAATTTTTGTATGCCTCTGGCATAAATTTTTTTGATCTCGAAACCACTTTTGCTTCTGATTTTTAACGTCTTCTATTAAACTAATGGAAGTTCGATGGGGCGAGATCGAGGCTGTAGGGGGGATGTGGAACGATTTCTCACATCGTTCTTTCAACTGTTGACTGATTTGAAAGCTAGTTCCTTTGTGGGCGTCCATACGTTTTTTGGAACCCATCAGGCACAAGTTTTCTTGTACTGCAGCTTATTCTAGAAGAATGTTATGACAGTATCAACACTCGCGTGCACTTATTCAACTATCAGTTCAACAGTTGTCTGATGATGTTCAACGCTTGTTGTCTCGATTTAAGAAGTTAATGCGGGTTTCGTTGCTCGTTACCCACACTTACAAGGCCACTTTTAAACTGTTCTATCAATTTGTAGACGTTCATACGGTTCAAAGAATTATTCCCGTACATTTTCATCATCCTTTCGTGGATTTCACTACCTTTGGATCCCCGTTGCAACTAAAAATCTAATCACTGAGCGTTGTTCATCCGAGGTGCAATGCTCGAGCAGACTCGCCATTGTTAACTGAATACATTTGAGGTTATGCTTACCAAATACTCTCGAACAGCTGCTAAATTAAGTACAAGTATGCCAACTTGACGCACTGAAACTATTGTATTGATTAAACAAACCATTTCTGGTTTACAGCGATATCTCTCGTTACTTATTGATTGACCCACGAATATTGGGAAAAATATATCCTTAAATAAACAAGACTAGTTTTTTGGGGGGAACATTAAAAATATGATTTATTATAAATAATATGACGTTTTGTCAGTTTTATCCCTATGTCCCTTGTTTATTAGTAGGAGCGCGGAGCTCTTTTAATTGGGAGGAGGGGGGCCCTACGCGGATGCGTCTCTCACTTATGCCTTAAGCAAGCCTTATTCCCAGTTTTAAAGTCCGTGCCCGCAACCATTCTACCAAATCCGGCTTTAATTCAATAAATAAATAGAAATAAAATGATTCATACAGCGCAAAGATAAAATAAATGAATGGTTAACAACAGCATTAAAAAAATCAGAGAACAAATTCCAAAACAAATTTAATCACAAGTAACAGAATAATTGAGTGAACTATGATATTTTAGATTCAACTATTGTAAACTTATAAATGTCCTTTATTCATAGTAGTGTATAGTTATCTGTTGTGTAGGTTGTCCAGACAGGCATATATATATACCAGTTATTCTTCCTCTCTGTGGAACTGCCAGTCTGCCGGCAGATAGCATCCACCAAACATTCATTGATAAAACACATCTCCACTATTATCTACTTCTACAGCCTAAATAACCATAACTTTTCACATAGATATATCATGCTATCTACACATTAAATATTGCTCAGCTATAGGTTCATTCGCTAAATATTACACATAAACCAAAAGGTGTATGTGTGTGTGGGTTGCGTGTGTGAATGTTTTTAATAAAAATAACTCGTCAGTTTTACTGGAACACTATTTAAAATCATTCCAAGACAAGCTTTTTTGAAATAGACTGAAGTCAAATACAAAGAAATGGAGCTATTGTAATGGATCTGTAATATAGGATTCCAAAATACGTAATTGGCGCTCGATATAGAAGATAAAACTCCTAGGGCACTTTTATTGATTCACTAAGAATTAATTTAATCTTCATTTAGATTGTGGCATTTTTTTAAATTAACATTCATATAAATAGAAATATCAGGGTGTTTAACTGGTGTAGCTATTACAGATTAAGTTCTCCCACCAATATAATATTGAAACCAATGAACGTTGAGTAATGAATTTTCCCCTGTGATATGTTTTAAATATAAAAATTGTAGATCTTTATATGTGTAGTTTATAATAGGAAGTTTCAAGAAAAATTAAGTACAAGTATGCCCTCTGGAGGGGGTAGGCCTATGAAGGTATCCTGCGAGCCCTCCCTCGCTAGGGCATCTGCCCAGGAACCCCGCATGTCCCGGCACCCAGGCGAGTGTCAGTTTATTTCGAGTACCCACCCCGGTGAGGGCAAGTAGGCAGTCCCACACCAGTCTTGAGACTATTTGGTGTGAGGAAAGTGCCTTCAGGGCTGCCTGACTGTCGGAGTATATGGCCACTCTTCTACCCACTATCCTTTGCCTTATAATCTCACTAGTGCAGAGTTGTAACGCCACGATTTCAGCCTGAAAGACCGTGGCGTACTTCCCTAGGCTGGCTTTAATTTTAACTTTAGGCCTACCCCCGTAAACCCCAGCTCCGACCCCAGTCGGAGTTTTGGATCCATCTGTATACCAATCGAGTTACCGAACAGGGGTGGGTCACAGCACCATTCGCCTCTGCTCGGTATGACAATATGGAAGTTCCTTTCGAAGAAATACTTAGGAACCATCCTATCCATTGGCATCCCCAGAAGATAGTCCGCCTTGATTTCCTCAATCAACCTCTGGTTATTACGATCATGCCTAGAGGTGATGGGAGGCGGCCCCTGCAGGAGCCTATGTATTCCCATTCTGGCTTCGCCTAGAACCCTAGAATGTGTAGTGGTGGCAGATTGAGGAGGACTTCCAACGCCGCAGTCGGGGTGGTCTTCATGGCTCCCGTGGAACCAAGGCATGCTCGCCTTTGGATCCCACCATGCCTTACCTCTCTCCACTAAAAGTATCCTAAACGTTTCTCTGGTGAAATTCATTTAAGGACACTCTCCACTAAAAGTGTCCTTAAATGAATTTCACCAGAGAAACGTTTTAAATAAATCTTTGAAGTTTCAAGGATATCGTTGGTACCATTTTTGAGAAAATTGCAAAAATGTGAAAAATTTATTTGGTAAAGTGGCAGAGTGGCACTTCTAGACATCCTATTTTTTTTCCAAACTCGGAATTTCAACAACTTATTTAATTCTAATTAACATTATTTAGATGACAGAATCGTTTAACAAACTGAAATAACATTTTAGAAGAAGCCTACATCCCCACAGCCTCTAAAAAACACTTAAAAATTTTTCTGGAGAAATGCTGTAAATAAAAGTTCTATAGCTTTTTGTATGTGTAGTTGATGTACCAAGTTTCAAGAAAAATCGTCAAAGCCATTTTTGAGAAAATCGCAAAAAAGTAAAAAAAAAGAAAAAGAAACTAGTAAAGTGATACTTCCGGTTGAGGAATTTTGACAGATAACATACTGTCAGATCCCATGGTGATATGTAAACGGAATATCAAGTTTCAATTTTTTATCGTTTTTTTTTTTTTTTTGTGCTATGCTGTTCTCACATACATACAAACACAGACCATTTTCTAAAAAAAAAACACTTTTTTTCGAACTCAGGGGACCTCAAAACGGATATTTCTGATGAAAACACGATATCAAAAATATGACGCGATTGCCAATATTTCCTGTTTACTAGGATTAAGAGAAAATAAAAATCAGTAAGCTTACAATTAAGGTTGATGGACTTTGATTGAAATTTTCTTGTCAGATGTGATAGTATACGGAATATTAATTTTTTTTGTTTTGAAATATTTTGTTCACACAAACACACACATACACAGATCATTCGCTCAATACATATATATATATATATTTCCGGTGAAAAATTAATTCGAAAAGATCGCAATTTTCCCCTCCACTGCCACCACCCTAACAAATAACAATAAGAGAGAGTAAAATGGCTAATTACAGCGTGGTAGATAACAACTGCTATTATATCATCCAGAAAATAAACAAGTATAATAATTATAGAACTATATTTAAATACTGATAGTAAACAGTTTATAATTATTTAATGTACTGACGTCACAATCCAGGTGTTTAATTTGTATCTATAACGTCATCAACTAAAACTTCGATTATAAATTTTATTCGATAGTAAGAGGAAGTATTGTAATCGTGTCAAATTTTCGATATCGAATTTTCACCGGAAATATCCGTTTCCCCTGAGTCCAAAAAAGTGGTTTTTAGCAAAGGTTTGTGTGTGTGTGTGTGTGTGTATGTAAACAGCATAGCTCAAAAACGAAAAATCGTAGAAAATTGAAACTGGATATTCCGTTTAAGTATCACCATGTTATCTGACAGTGGGTCATCTGTCAAAATTCCTCAACCGGTAATACCACTTTACTTGTTTTTTTTTTTTTACTTTTTTGCGTTTTTCTCAAAAATGGCTCCGACGATTTTCTTTAAACTTGGAATATGAACTATACATTCAAAGAGCTACAACTTTTATTTGAAATGTTTTCTCTGAAAAAATTCATTTAAGGGCAGTTATGGGGGAAGGATGGGGTGAGCTTTTCATCTAAAGTGCTATTTCAGTTTATCAAACAATTCTATCACCTAAATAATGTTAATTAGAATTGAATATGTTGTTGAAATTCCGAGTTTGAAAAAATCGGATAACCGGAAGTGATTTCTCATTACCACTTTAGTAAATGATTTACTTATTTTTCACTTTTTGCGATTTTCTCAAAAATTTCTCCAACGATTTCCTTGAAACATTGTATATAAACTAAACATACAATGATCTACAATTTTTTATTTAAAACATTTCTCTGGGAAAATTCATTAAAGGGCAGTTATGGCGGAGGGGTGGGGTTATGTTTTTCTCTAAAGTGCTATCATAGTTGATTATACAATTCTATCATCCAATCAAAATTAATTAGAAATAAATAGATGGCCAAAATTCCGAGTTTCAAGAAAATTAGTAAATCGGAAGTGCGCTTTTACTGGACAGTTTTTTTTCCAGTTTTCAACGAATTTCAATAAAATTTGGTACACAAACTATAAAATTTGTCAATTATAATTTTGAAAACTAGAGTAAGAGAAAGTTGTGTGAGTGTTTCACACCAGATTTTTTTTTCTATTTAATTTCAATTAAAAAATGTATCAACTTTTTGCAGAGATATTTATTATTTTTCATTCAATTTATAATTTTTTTTTAACTGTATAAAAAAGTATTTTTTAACCAAACGTATGTCGGTTAAACAATCCACCCCCCCCAATATTTATTTTAGGCGTGAGTTATAATAATTTTGACGTCACTAGTGAATGACGTCATGTAGCCAGATATTGATTACAAAACTTTTAACAAATTGTAATAAATAAAGAGATTTTTATTTAATTTAAGTCTAGAGATATAAGAATGATATGAAAATATTATGAATCTGTCTGCCCATGAATGTACGTATGCATAGAGTTCTGAATTATTAACAGTATAACTCAAATAATGATAAAAAGATCATTCTTTATTAAATATCAGAGTATCCATTTTGTAGTTTCATTGCGTCAAAGTGAAGGTGGTGGTGAATACAGAGCCGGAGAGAAGACTGAATAGATGATAGAGTAACCGTCGGAGAGTGATGATGATAGTTGCGTGATGAATATAGAATAGTATTATTATTATTTGTCTGTGGGGAGGAACCAAACCCTATGCTATCCAAAGCACACTGGGCCCATATAACTACCCCAAGAAAAACAACAACCAACCGGGTCTAGAACAAATATCCAGATTCGTATCTAATCCATCTAAGATTCACCGCAGTCCGAAACAAATCGGACAATAACCTTAAGGGGAAATAGCCTAAGCTCTTCCACAGACATCCCTGCTCCGATCAAAGGTCCTGAACCAAATCTTCTCACAACCCAGACAATCTGTCTTAAGATGGATAGGTGTTTCTTCCCTTGTCTCACAGACTCTACAAAATGGATCTGGCATGAGCCCCATTACGTAGAGATGTCTCCTTAAACCACAAAGTCCAGTAAGGGATCCAACCAGGTGCCTGAGAGAGCTCCGTAAAAGACACGGCAACGTCTCACTAATAGCCCTGTCCGGACCCCCGATGAGCATTTTGGACTGGCGAAAACCAACTGAGCTCATCCATAAGGGTGAATGCTGTGAAGCTGTCCATGATTGGAAGCCTGACAGACATGTGCCAGAAGACACGCGAAAGGCAGGTTCGGGACCAATGAAAGGGAGAGAGGCGTGTAAATTGGCAAACCTATCCACTTCCTCATTCCCAAAAATTCTCACGCGACCCGGTACTCAGACTGGAAGCACATCCTTCAGAGAGGAAAGATCTTCCTGTCTTTTACAACATTCTAACACTGAGGAAGTGAAGACACAAGAACTCAGCGCCTTCAGCGCAGCTTGGCTGCCCAAACAGATACAAACACCTTTTAAGATAGTGTTACGTACCCTCTCGTTCAAGATATAACAAAGAATTGCCTAAACCTCAATCTGGAAGACTGTGGTCTATTCACCAAGAGAAACTCCAAATGATCTCCGGTCTCAAAATAGACCATTCATTCTGGGACCGTCCGTGTAACACCGAAGTCAATTATCAGGTATCACATAACTCTGTAGGAATGCTCGAAAACAAAAGTCTTCAGCATCCTCTCAGAAGGAAAAACTGTAATAGGAACCTTCAAAAGAATCTCGCGATGAATAATAGAATGACCATATCGATTATCCTGCAAAAAACCTGCCTGTTTAATTCTTTAACATGCTTTCATTGCCACAGTTTTCACCTCTACAATGAGCGGTGAGATTCCCAATAAAGTCTCCATTGTAGCTGTAGGCGTGGCCGGTATCGCAATATAGAATAGTAGCAAACGGCTATTGTGGAATCGCTTGAAGAATGACGTGGAACTCGTTGTGGAACGGTATACAACGGTAATTAGACTAGGCTCGATGTACCTTTCAAGGGATGATTTTTGCGGCTTCATAACTTATTTAAATTTGATCTATCTACTCTTTTTTTGTAAACTCTTCAAAATTTATTTGGCAACTGTTGGGTTAATCCGTAAGGTGCTTGGTATTCTATATTATATTATCCTCTACATATTCATACCATCTTATACCTTCATGAAATTTGGCCGCGGTGAAACCTAAAAAGATCAAATTATAAATGTTAAATATTTTGAATTTTGATTTTTTAAAAACAATTATTGTGTTTGCTAAAAACACTGTTTTAAAGTTGTGTTTGTCAATGCGGGTGTAGAACAATTGAAAGTACAGTTAGCGAGGTCCCCATTATTATCTGAGGCTAGCCATGCACTTAAAATGAAGGGCTTACTTTTTTTTTCTCTATCTTTCATTGAATTTAGTTTATTTCAGATGAGGGTATACTTCTCGTTCTAGATAAAATTTGCAGTTTTATTTTTGTCTTGTGCATTTTATAATAAAAGTTTGCTCCTCCTCTGGAACAATTCGTCTCTTCAACGTTCAACCTTTTCCAATAATCTCAACGGAAGTTATTTACACAGTATCTTCTACAATATGATATTTTTAAATCATTTATATATATATAGATGAATTTCTGTATTAAATATTATGATTTTTAAACTACCAATTTCACTCTTACTTGAACAATATCTTGACTTCTTATTGACCAACTCAACTAAACATTGTGAACGATGGAATTTTCAAGAAAATTTGTTGATTATATTCCATAGAACTCCAGCTGACTAGAATAATTGACGAAAAAACTTTCATTGCAAAAAACAAACTTCTCGACATTGATAAAGCCTTCGACCACTGTCTGGCATACGGGACTTCTCTTCCGCCCTTATTGAATACAACTTCCCTCTATATCTTACTAAACAATTACACTCATACCTCCAGCTAAACACAGCCTCCTCTGATTCCTACCCAATAGCAGCAGATGTTCCTCAAGGTTCTATCTTAGGTCCCGTCCTCTTTATCACCTACATTAAACCTCTACCCAAAGCTCCTCATATCAACCTAGCCTTATATGCTGATGAAGTTGCTTTGTACATATCGGCATGGAGAATCGTGATACTATCACTCACAGACTTACATCTGCAATAGACAAATTGACAAAATACTGCACTATTATTATTATTATTCAAGGAAGAGGAGGGCAAAACCCTACGCTATCCAAAGCCTCCCTGGGCGCATATAGCTACCCCCAAAGAATAACAACTACTGGGTCTACAACAAAAGTCCAGGCCCATGTTTTACCCATCTAAGTTTCACCACATACCGAACAAATCGGACCAAAACCTTAAAAAGACATAGCTTAAGATCCTCTACCGATATCCTACTCCGGCCGAAGGTCTTAAACCTAATCTCCCCACAACCCAAACAATCCGTCATTAGATGCATGGGTGTTTTCTCCTCCGCCTCGCAAACTCTACAAAAGGGGTCAGGCATAAGTCCCATTGTATAGAGATGCCTCTTTAAGCCACAATGCCCAGTGAGGAAGCCAACCAGATGCCTGAGAGAGGTCCGTGAAAGACATCGGAAAGCGCTACTCAAAGCTCCGTCCGGACCCCCAATGAGCATCTTAGACTGCCGACAACCCACTGCACTGAATGGAAAATACTGCATTAAATGGAAAATGAAAATAAACCATGACAAAATAAACGCCATACTTCAGAGATATTTTCCATGATAGCTTGCATCTTTTTGTGGTCATCAGAATGCTTTCTTTATCAAACAGTGAGTTAACATAGATTTCCACAGAGCAAATTTAGTTGATATACTGGTTTTTAGAAATGTTTGTGTTAGGGTTTAACTAGGTTAGTAGGGGTATTGGTTCCTCAGTGGAGAAAAAACACATTTGTTGTGGTGGTTGGCTCCGCAGAGCTGGAAAGCATCAGAGACATTTTCCGTGGTAGCCTGCTTCATTTTGTGGTCATCGACCGGTTTCGGGCGTTCGCCCATCTTCAGGATGCGTTTTTTAGACAGTGAGACAACACAGACTCGCACAGAGCAAACTTAGTTTCACAC
>JAAEAF010005665.1:0-10540 GCA_011037195.1 Triatoma infestans | reverse complement strand
GTCTCCGCCACCGTCGCCACCCGCCAGTTCCTCCGGTTGGAGAAGCGCCTGGCCCAAAACCCCGCCTTACGCGCCGCGTATACAGAGTTCATGCGGGACTATCTCGACAGCGGCCACATGGAAATCGTGCGTCCGGATGATGTGCCGCCCCCCTATACGCCATACTATATTCCGCATCACGCGGTTCATCGCCCTGACGCCCCGCCCACGAAACTACGAGTCGTGTTCAACGCCTCCTGCGCCTCGTCTAACGGCCGGTCACTGAATGACCTGTTGCTTACTGGTCCTAAACTCCAAGCCGACATCGCCACGCTCCTTCTGCGCTTTCGCCTTCACGCCTTCGTTTTCACCGCCGACATTCGGCAAATGTATCGCCAGATCCTTGTCGCTCCCGAGCAGCGGGATTTTCAGCGCATCATTTGGCGCTTCTCCGATCAGGACCCCATTTCGTCCTTCCGCCTAAACACAGTGACCTACGGCGTATCCTCTGCGCCCTACCTCGCCCTACGCACCCTTCGCCAACTAGCGACTGATGAAGGGGATAAGCATCCCCACGCCCAGGCCACCCTCCTCCACGACGTGTACGTCGATGATGTTCTCACCGGCGCTTCGTCAGAGGCCGACGCCCAAGCCCTCCGCGCCCAACTGCAGCAGCTGCTCATGGCGGGCGGGTTCGAGTTGCGGAAGTGGGCTTCCAACTCTCCCGCCCTCCTACAGGGCCTCCCGCCTGACCACTGCCGCCTCTCTCCATCTGAGGACCCCCTATGTCTGGATCGTGACCCGGTCCTCAAAATTTTGGGGCTAGGGTGGAACCCTACCGCGGACACCTTCTTCTACGCCGTCCGCATAAGCACTCCCGCCTCCACCAAACGCACCGTTCTTAGCCAGATGGCGCGCATCTTCGACCCCCTTGGGTGGCTCACTCCCGTCACCTTCCGCGCCAAACTGTTTTTTCGCCAGCTGTGTCGCCTTCAATTGGAATGGGATCAAACCCTTCCCGAGGAACTCGTCGCGCCTTGGCATGACTTCCAAAGTCACCTCCCGGATCTCGCTCACCTTCAAATACCGCGCCTCTTGCCCGCCGTTCATCCCTCGTCTGTGCATCATTTTGTCGGATTCTGCGACGCCTCTGAATCCGGGTACGCCGCAGTCGTGTATCTCCACACCACTACTGCAGCCGGCCATCACCACGTCCACCTCCTCACCGCAAAATCAAAGGTAGCCCCCAACAAAACCATCTCCTTACCGCGCCTGGAGCTTTGCGGTGCCCATCTCCTCGCCAAGCTGCTCCACGCCGTCAGCACACGCATGCTCCCCCATCTCGGCGCCTTCATCATCGCGTACTCTGACTCCACGGTCACTCTCGCCTGGATTCGCGGTGAGAGTCACCGGTGGAAGACCTTCGTCGGGAACCGTGTAGCCGAGATACAGGATCTCCTTCCGCCTAACGCTTGGCGCCATGTGCCCTCCGAGGATAACCCCGCCGACTGCGCCTCCCGCGGATTGCCGCCTCACCATCTGCAGGATCACCCCCTGTGGTGGAAGGGGCCCTCCTGGCTCGCCGCCGCTCCCGCCTCTTGGCCTCACACCCCCGCACCGGTTGATGAGACATCTATCGAACAGGAGGCCAAACCCCCCGCTTCGGTTGTGCTTGTCACCGCCCCTGAAGAAGACACCGTCTTTGACCGCTTTTCGTCGCTAGCGACGTTACAGCGCGTAACCCCCTACTGTCGGCGTTTCATCTTCAACTGTCGCCATTCTTCCACTCGCCGCACCGGATTCCTCACCGCCTCGGAGCTTCGCGATGCCACGCTCACCTTAATCCGCCTGGCCCAATCCCCGCACCTGGACAAAGAAATCCACGAGGCCCGTGATCCGCTATCTCGGCATCGCCTCGTGCGCCAGCTTCATCTCTTCGTGGATGATGAGCAGGTACTTCGCGTCGGCGGTCGTCTCTCCTCTGCTCCATTACCTTACGGTTTCCGCCATCCCGCCTTGCTTCCTAAGAAGCACCCGCTCACCCAGCTCATCATCGACGACGCCCACATCCGCCTTCTGCACGCCGGTGCTCTCGCCACCCACGCCTATATCCGCCGCCATTACTGGATCCTGGATGGTCGCAATGTAGTCCGCCATCGCATCGGAAAGTGCAACCGATGCTTCACCGCCAAACCGCGCCCCGTCATCCAACCTATGGGTAATCTCCCCACTCAGCGTGTTACCTCCTCCGCCGCCTTCATCGTGACCGGCGTTGACTTTGCCGGCCCATTCGCCATCTCTAGCGCCCGCCTCCGCGGCGCGGTGGTCACTAAAGGTTACTTGGTGGCGTTCATCTGCTTCACCACCAAAGCCGTACACTTCGAGATCGCGTCGGAGCTCTCTACGTCCGCCTTCCTCGCCGCCTTCCGCCGTTTCACCGCTCGCCGTGGGCTCCCGACCACCATCTTTTCAGACAATGGCACCAACTTTGTCGGAGCCCACAACGAACTTCGGGAACTCGGTCGCCTGTTGGGTGATGAACGTCACCAACAAGCCGTCTGTCGCGCCGCCGCTTCCGCTGGCATTGAATGGAGATTTATCCCCCCGGCCAGTCCTCATTTCGGAGGCCTCTGGGAAGCGGCTATTAAGTCCGCCAAACACCATCTCATCCGCGTCATTGGTGATCAGCGCCTCACTTACGAGGAGCTGCTCACCGTGACCACCGACGTCGAGGCGATCCTCAACTCGCGCCCTCTGTGTGCCCTCTCATCCGACCCGAACGATCCGGAACCCCTCACGCCCGGCCATTTTCTGGTCTTCCGCCCGCTCACCGCGCCTCCTGAGCGCGATGTTACCGCCCTTAACATCAATCGCCTGTCCCGGTGGCAACTGACCCAGCGTATTCAACAAGACTTTTGGAAACGCTGGCGTCAGGAGTATCTCCATACCCTCCAGCAACGCACCAAGTGGCTCCTCCCCGCTACGGAGATCGCGCCCGACACCGTCGTCATGGTCCACCAGGACAATGTTCCGCCGCGCCAATGGCCTTTGGGCCGCATCGTCGCTCTTCATCCCGGCCGGGACTCCGTTAGTCGCGTCGCCGACGTGCACACCGCCTCCGGCACCCTCCGCCGTCCTCTCGCCAAACTCTGTCCGCTTCCGACCCAGTGATTACTGAAGTCGAGCCTTCAGGGCGGGCGGGATGTTGGGTCGTGTGTGTGTGTGTGTGTGTGTTCGCACACGCAGTACCTCTGTCGCGCGCTCGCTTCCGCCCGCGCGTCCGAGCGCCTTCTTAGAACCCCTCTTTAGTGTCCCTTAACAAAAATAATCCCGGCCACTAATGGGTTCGTAGAAACATTTATTGCCTTCCCCAATTTCTGCACCTCCTCTCCTCCATCCCTTTTTCTATTTCGCCATCTGGCCACACTGTTTCCCCCCTACTTCCTGCGCCGGCCAGCCCCCTATTTTCCGTCCTGTTTACCTCACTTGCTCTCTAGCTTTCGTCCGTGCTGGGTGTTTTTTCGCTACTTTAACAGTGTATTTATTTCGCCTTTAATTCTACTCGCCACTTTACGCGCCTATTCGCCGAGTCAGCTTGCTCCATTATTCGCCTGCGAATAATCAAGCAACCACCGCGCCTGCTTCATTGTGAAGAGTCAGCGATTGCGCCTTGAGACATCCATCGTCTTCGGCCGCCTTCAGCAGCTTCATCGTATTCATCAACGGGCATCCTCACGCCCTTCCCTTCACCCTCTCTCCTCTCTTACGCCACACACGCTCACATACATCACATTTCCATACAGACGTTACATCTTCCTATCCCCCCTTCCGCCTATCAGTTCTTCGCCGCTGCGTCAACATTCGCCGTCATCAAGAGGGTAAGTCTCGCCTTGCTCATTAATTTCTATTATAATCTAAGTTTCTTCCAGTTCTCCGCCAGTTTTCTCACTTCCGGTTTTCGTCTCACCGATCGCCATCTCGCCTGTGGTGTCTGCCGCGCAGACAATGAAATTTAATAGCACTTTATTTCATATTTATACAATATTTTAGGGAAGTGCGTTTGACGGATCCTCTCGTAAGTATAAATCTATCTTTACAAACCTATGTATATCTTTCCTCCAAAGCCTCAGAGATAAAATAAAATAAGTGGTTTAACTTTTCTTTATTTTCTATATCTAGTAAGTTAGCAAAAACATAAGAACTGTGTGAAGGTAAATACCTATTTAACAACCTCCTTCTCAAACATTTATAACAAGGGCATTCCAAAATAAAGTGCATAATATAGTCATTTTTGCCCACCGCACAAGTAAAGCAACTCTTTTAGGATCAAATAAATGGGCTATTCCATTATTAAAAATCCTGGGGTGACGAACACGCTACTCTAATTTGAGCTATTAATCTGGTTTTTATGATATTGCACCTAATATTTACATATGAACTACCCTTAGCCAAGGGACATATCTATCTATAGTGGATGTTATATGAAGAGTTGAGTACTTCATTGACGTCAGTTTAGAGAAAGATTTTTTAAGTTATTAGAGACCACGACCTCCCAGATGTCCTGCGCTCCTATAGAATAAAGCATTTCTCTCACAAGAGCCACCCAGTTAAAAGGAATGTCAGAACCATCCAAAAGCTTCACAAGTCTTCTATAGCATATCTTTAGAAGTGAGCTGCTTTACATCGATAAAATCTTCAGCCAGAATCTTATAGATTTATTAAAAATATTGGTTTTCTCTTGCCGTCATTCAACTTCCAGCGAACGAAACTATTGTGGACTTGTCGAGATTGAAGGTAACTTTAAGAATTTCAATTGAACACGATCGACTATAGTGAAGTAGTTCAAGGCCCAATTTGTTAACTGATCCCAAACTTCTGATCGGTAGTGAATATATTCTTAAGGGGTCGCAGTGGAATGAGGCTCACCCCGCGCTAGAGCGAGCGCTGTTGCCAGACGGCGATTTGAATGGGGGGCATGGGTAAGCACGCCGCAGTTCCCACGCCGTTTAGTTCGGCCTTCGCTACCTAGGGCGCTACTCACTGTAGGTTCCCACTTTTTATCACGATGCTGGGTCAACACCGACTTTGTCCTCGTGGGAAATTTCAGATTAGTCAAAAAAATCAGAATTCTTATCAATATCTATTGGTCACATTTTGCCTACTTGAATTATCTATCCGATTATATTCTAGCTCTCTGGGTAGCTCACTAATTAATAATAGAACTCTTGGAAAATTATAAGAAGGGATTTAGCTCAATGGTAGCTCGTTGGACTCTCACGCGGAAGTCACAGGCCTCTTGGATATTATTACCCTAGGAGCCTCTATAGCTCACTAAAACTGGTGATGGACAGTGTTGTTTGCAACGAGAGAATATGGTCCAGAGCCAGGCAATGCACTGAGAAGGCTACGGGCGCCAATGACCATAGCTGTTGACATGCTTTAAATTAAAAAAAAAATGAAAAATGTCTCGTGGCTTGGGATCTGACATATTAATTTCTAAATATATAATTGAAAATTAATTAATCCACATTGCCTAAAGCCATCTTAAAGCAACTGATGAATTAGTGTACCAATGGTACCCAATAAATTGCACTTCTCAAGAGCCATGAGTATATGAGAGTTAAGTGTTATTCGTGTCGTTTATCTAAAATACATCAGGGGATTCTTTCGTCATAAATATGCAAATATTAATGACCTCAATTATCAGCTGTTTATTAAGAAGTCAAAAAGTAATTCTTTGCATCCCCTCCACTTCACAACAAGCGGGAAATTAACTTCTCCAACTACACAAAAATCAGTTGCCTTAGATACTGTATTGTGTAAAGAAGGTCGCCACAATGCTAATACGATTCGATAGACAGGTGTTCAATGTTATACACATAGGTCTCGCATTTTTAGTAATATTTTCGGCAGATTTCACCGTAACAAATATGCAAGTAAGTAATCATCATTCATACATGTTAAATTTCAAGTGCTGAATAATTCAGAAGTGCAAATCGTGGTTGCACACCTATTATCTGTGTGGCAGATTTATGAAGGGCAATACATTTTTAGATGTGCAGAGTATTTAATGAATAACTGATTAAACTTTCTTATAAATTATTTTCTTTAAGCGCCATATTTTAATCAACCAAACGTTTACAGCTCACAGGCAGTTTGTACACACTCAGGCTGTTCTAGTAATTTGCTGTCGGGAAAATTGGTAATCCAATAAATTGATATTAGAAATATTAATTTAAAATTTTTGAGTCAGCATTTTATATTAGTGAATCGAGGGAGTTCTGAGACCTCAGAATTTAAGATTAATTAGGAAATTAAGTTTATAAAAACTGGTAAAAAAAAAATAAAGAAATACAAAACTTCCAAAAAGATCTAAGAATATTGTTCTTATACAAAAAAGGCACTATGGAAAGGTCATTTTTCAATGTGAAAATAAATTTAAAAAATCTGGTATGAAACAATCACACAACTTTCTCTTACTCCAGTTCTCAAAATTATAATTGACAAATTTTGTAGTTTGTGTACCAAATTTAATTAAATTCGTCGAAAACTGAAAAATCTGCCGAGTAAAAGCGCACTTCCGGTTTACTAATTTTCTTGAAACTTGGAATTTAGGCCATCTATTTATTTCTAATGAAATTTGTTTGGATGATAGAATTGTATAATCAACTATGATAGCACTTTAGGGCAAAACATAACCCTACTCCTCCTCCAATAGTTCCCTTAAATGAATTTTTCCCAGAGAAATATTTTAAATAAAAGATGTAGATCTTTATACGTTTAATTTATATAAGAAGTTTCAAAAAAATCGTTGGAGTCATTTTTGAGAAAATCGCAAAAAAGTGAAAAAAATCATTTAGTAAAGTGGTAATGTAAACACGCACTTCCGGGTATCCGATTTTTTGAAACTCGGAATTTCAACATCATATTCAATTCTAATCAATATTATTTAGACGATAGAATTGTTTAATAAACTGAAATAGCACTTTAGATAAAAACCTAACCCCGCCTCACCACCATAACTGCACTTAAATGAATTTTTTCAGAGAAATATTATTTAAATAAAAGTTGCAGCTCTTTGTTTGTATGGTTGATATACCAAGTTTGAAGAAAACCGTCGGAGCTATTTTTGAGGGAAATGCAAAAAATGTAAGAAAACCAATAAGTAGAGTGGTACTTCCGATTAAGGAATTTTGACTCAGATGCCATGGCGGTATCTAAATGGAATATCAAGTTTCAACTTTCTACGGTTTTTCGTTTTTTATTTATGCTGTTCACACACACACACGCGCGTATACACACACAAAAACACCCTTTGCTAAAAACCACTTTTTTGGACTCAGGGGACCTCAGAACGAGATATTTCCGGTGAAAACGGGATATCGAAAATTTTGCACTATTATAATACTTCCTCTTACTAGGAATGGAGAAAGTAAAAAAGTAGCTCAACCTTTGTCGGTTTATCTTTAAAATTATCTATTTAGTCATAGGGGCGGGTGTTTGGTGTATTTGGTTATGAGCATGGAATTGTAGGGGGAGGACCCAGTTCGAGTCCACGTATACCTAATTTTAAATTGTTTAAAAAATTTTAATAGTAAAGTAGGTGCTTCCGCCTCTGTCCAGGACACCTACTTTGGTAGTTGGACGTTAATACCGCCTGAGAAAATAGGCCTACTTTACTGTTACGTAGCATTGTATCATATGTTCACTGGCAAAGTGATCGAATCTCATACAACAAACAAACAAGAACAAATAAACTTAATTAGGAATTAGTAGCACTTACTCTTCTAATTAAAATTCTATTATTAAGTAGGTGTTATTCAAAAAAAAATTTATAATTATTGTGACTGGAAGCTGAAAAGCATCAGAGATATTTTCCATGATAGCCAGCTTCTTTTTGTGGTCATCAATCGGTTCCGGGCGTTCGTCCATCATTAGAATGTTTTTGTCAAAACAGTGTGATAATATAGAATAGCACAGAGCAAATTTAGTTGATACACAAAAAAATATCCTGATGATGGGCAAACGCCTGAAACCGGTCGACGACTACAAAAAAAAAAAGGCTATCACGTAAAATATCTCTGAGAATTTTTAAAATGTCTATTATTATTATTTGTCTGTGGGGAGGGAAATCCTACGCTAGCCAAAGCCTCACTGGGCCCATATAGCTGCCCTAAGAAAAACAACGACAAGCCAGGTCTATAACAAAAATCCAGACCCGGATCTAATCCATCTAAGATTCACCGCGTCCGAATAAACCGGACAATAACCTTAAGCGGAAATAGCCTAAGCTCTTCCTCAGACATCCTATTCCGACCAAAGGTCCTGAACCTAATTTCCTCACAACCCAAGCAATCAGTCATAAGATGGATGGGTGTATCCTCCTCTGTCTCACAGACTACAAAATAGATCCGGCAAGAGCCCCATTATGTAGAGATGTCTCCTTAAACCACAATGTCCAGTAATTGATCCAACCAGATGCCTGAGAGCGCTCCGTGAAAAACTCAGCAAGGTCTCACTAATGGCCTTGTCCGGACCCCTGATGAGCATTTTGGACTGCCGAAAACCAACTGAGCTCATCCATAAGGATGAATGCTGTGAAGCTGTCCATGTCTGGAAGCCTGACAGACATGTGCCAGAAGACACGCCAACAGCAGGCTCGGGACCAATGAAAGGAAGAGAGGCGCCTAATTTGGCAAACCTATCCACCTCCTCATTCCCAAAAATTCCCATGTGAGCTGGCACCCATACTAGAAGCACATTCTTCAGAGAAGAAAGCTCTTCCAGTCTTTTAGAACATTCTAACACCAACCTGGAACTGAAGACACATGAACTCGGCGCCTTCAGCGCAGCCTGGTTGTCCGAGCAGTTACAAACACCTTTTAAGTTAGTGTTACGTACCTCTCATCCAAAACACAACAAAGAATAGCATAAACCTCAGTCTAGAAGAACGTGGTCCATTCACCAAAAGATACTGCCTCAAAATAGACCGCAACTCCAGACCTACCATCCATTCTGGAATCGTCTCCGTGTAACACCGGAAGTAATTATCAGGTATCATGCCAGACGGACCCAATCTTGACCAATCTTCCCTAGAGTGTAAACTGACACTGTAAGAATGCTCAAAAACAAAAGTCTTTAACATTCTATCAGTGGGAAAACCCGTAACGAGAACCTTCAAAAGCATCTCGCAATGAATGGTAGAGTGACCGTATCGCTTACCCTGCCAAAAAACCTGCCTGTTTAATTCTATAACAGGCTTTCATTGCCATAGTTTTCACCTCTACAAAGAGCGGTGGAATTCCTAATAAAGTCTCCATTGCAGCTGTAGGCGTGGTCCGCATCACACCGGTCACCGCCAGACAAGCCAAGCGTTGGATATCCTAGGGGATCGTATCTCAATGCGAAGCCACCGCACCAAAGCCGCATATAATAACCTAGGTTTAATAACCATGCAATAGATCCAGAACATCATCTTGGGAGTGATCCCCCAGTTCGACATTGCCAGAAGGATATTACTGCCTTTTGATGCTGTGTCTTAACATGTTCCGACCAGTTCATTTGCTGTCGAGAATTACCCCAAGGAATTTCACTGATTTACTAATCGGAAGTGTCTAGCAACCTGGGAGGTGTAAAACCTACTAGAATTAACAGGGTCTTATTAGGATTAATGAAAAGACCTTTATCCTGTGTCCAACAATATAACATGTTAAGGGCGCTTCGCATTAAGTCAGAGATAGCAAACAGACAACGCCACAACAATAAAATAACACCATCATCGGCATATGCTTGCACATAAAATCCCGATAAATTCATCCTAGCCAAAAGGTCATCCATGATGGCACACCATAGTTTTGGTGAGAGACAACCCCCTTGAGGGCATACTCTCCCCGCTTGTCCTATCATGATGTGCCCACCAACAGAAGCCTGCATGACCCTACCCCTAAGACAGAACCTATCCAATTAATTAAGACGGGATTCATACCTTTTCGTAGTAAGGCAGCTTCGAGAGCATCAAACGATACTCTGTCAAATGCCCTTTCAACATCAAAGAAACACCCGAGGGCATATTCTTTTATTTCCAGAGCAGATTCTATCCTCCGACGAGACAATACAAAGCAGTCTCTGATGACTTACCTACAGTATAAGCATGTTGGTTAGGATGAAGTGGATGATCCCTTAATCGGCCATCAGTAGTATACCTATCCACCAACCTTTCCAGAGTTTTCAGAAGAAAAGACATAACACTAATAGGTCTAAATGTCTTAGGGTCAGAGTAGTTGCTCCTTCCCGGCTTGGAAATGAAGACTACACTTACATCTCTCCATAATGTTGGTACATAACCAAACATTAAACATCCTTAAAAATTCTTAACAATACCTTCGTCAGCACATCACCACCATCTGAAACAAAGTCTAGATACATAGATTTAAAAAAATAATATTATTCACATCGCAAAAGTACGATGATCAAATAGAGTATCAGAGACATTTTCCATGGTAGCCTGCTTCATTTTATAGTCATCGACCGGTTTCGGGCGATCGCCCATCTTCAGGATGCG
>JAAEAF010005664.1:0-74342 GCA_011037195.1 Triatoma infestans | reverse complement strand
CCCTCCCCCTATCCTGTCCTTAACCGAACTGTGGAATTGGGGGGGGCTCCCAGGTGGTCAATCAGAGCACCCGCCATCAGAGCACCCTCTCGAGTCCTGCTTGCCTTAAAAGACTTAATAGGTCCGAGAGAGGGCCCTGGCTGAGGCTTGTTGGCACCAGCTTCTCTTTACCAAAGAGGCGGTACCTTAGCCAGACCAGCCCCTCGCACTGACATACCACATGCAGTGCCGTCTCCTCTTCCTCCTGACAAAACCTACATAGGCTATCCGTTGCCAGGCCCATGCGATGCATGTACTTATTTAATCTACAATGGCCAGTGAGAACGCCAACTGCTATCCTTATGGCCACCCGGCCTACTTGGACTAATTCCGCAGTTAGCTTGGGCGAGTGGCTATGGATAAACGTTTTCGCCTGCCTCTGGCCTGAAGTTTTGATCCACCATTCCCTTGATCGGTCCTGCATCCATGTCTTGATGGATGCACTCCTGAGGCATCTTGAGACGCCACGATAAGTGCTCTCATTGAACTCTCCCGGGCCAGGCGGTCCGCCGCCACATTGCCTCTGTAACCCGAGTGCCCAGGAACCCAAACCAGGAAGACCTTATTATGGCTACTAATTTCCCTGAGAGCACCTAGGCAGTCCCACACCAGCCTTGAGCTGATCTCCCACGAGTCAGTTGCCCGCAGAGCAGCCTGGCTATCCGAATAAATGTTAAAAAAGTTGGTTTTAAGAATGTGGTAATTCTCAAATTTTAGCCGTTCAAAGAAGTTAACAATCAAGGGTGACAGACTGGCACCCTTAGAGTTTTTTTGTATGGCTCTCTATATCTCATTACCTATATATGGTACTAAAATGAATGATATACTTGATTCAAAAAAAAAAAACCTAGAATTTTGAAGTTGATAATTAAAAAAAATAATTGAACTTCGAAATAAAAAGGCAAATTGTTCAAATTAAATGAAAGACGGAAAATTTGTTTCCGCTTATAAAGTCGCTCCTGAGCTTCAACAAAATAGGATCAGCAAAGAAATTCCACAAATTGTGTTGTATTTAAAAAAAAATTTGGTATAAAGCATTCACACCGAATTACTTTTAATGCAGTTCATACACTACTAGTAAAATTATACATACCTAGCCTTGGTAGGTAGAAAATTAAATTGATTATATTCCAGTCCAACAAATAATGTCAATAACAGTGAGCATATCCTAATATATGTATTTATTTGAAATCTCACGTCAAAAATTTACTCAGAAACTCCCAAAGAAATCAATAAATTATTCTAGAAAAAATTCCAAAACCAATTTTAAGTTAAGTCGTAACTTCCAGGATCCGATTTTCTTTGAATTTGGTATTCCAGCAATGTATCAGATATTTGAGTCAAAGATTCTACAGAAGTTGCACTTTATAGGAAAACCTAAAGTTATTAATCCTTCGGAACACTTCGGAAAAATCTGTTTATCTAAAAAAAAGTGTTGGAAATAATAAGCAATGATCATTTATGCATGGAAATAGTATACGAAGTTTACAGCCATTTTTTAGAAAATTGTGCAATATACCGGAAATATTGAGTAATGTCGCCGCAATTTGGCATGGATGGATTTTGGCCCATGCTATTATTAATGGAGTTGTTGAGCAGAGAAATTAGGTTTGATTAAATGAACGAGATATGAAGACACTAATATAATGTAGCTAAGTTTACACTAACTGCACTGGACTTTATAATGAAAATGATAGAATGAATGGTGTGAGTAGAGATATGACACGATATGACTGTGTACAGTTGTATGGTTGTATCTGATAGATATCCTTTAGATAGATTCCCACTGGCTTATATATACAAGTTCTCCCACTCTAGCCTGCTTAAGTCAGAGAGTAATCTCTGTTAACCAGAGAGGGCCTCTCTTCTCTCTGCTAAGATTGCATTATCTTTGCGGTACCATTACACTATGGTAATATCTGAAGAGAAATTAAATTTTAGTTTCTATAATTTGTTTATATTTTATTTTTTTTTTAGATATATTGTTAACAAATACACATACTTACACAACACATAAACACCATTTGCCTAAAACCTTATGTTTCGTACTCAGGGGACCTTGAAAGATATATTTCTAGTAAAAACTCTTTATTAAAATAAGTTCTGGTATTTTATCCGTCGTAGCATGCATATTTATAAGTACTTTCCTGTCCGGTTTCGGATTTTCATCGCTCGTCAGAACAAATTCACCAAGTTCATATAGAGAGTTCACTTTAACTTAATGTTTCTGTTACACTCACACTTGTTGGTTGTATATATGTTAATTAAGGAGGTTATAAGGAAAGTTGGGTGAATTTGCTCTGACGATGGATGAAAATCCGAAACCGGTCAGGAAAACTATAAATATGCATGCTGCTATGACTGATAAAATAAATACCAGATGTTATCCAACATTGCGGACCCATCCACATAGGGTAAAGCTAGGAGAGAGATGACAGGAGTAGGAGAGAAGACGCCGGCTTTACTTATCTTGTTCACCACCCACGTGGCGCCAGACAAGTTTGTCCAGGAGTAGAGAGATCAGAAGCGAACGTATTGCAAAATACTTCAGTTATTTTGTGTATTCTTCTGTGTTCTGTGAACATTTATTTATACGCATCAGCCACAATCAGGTGAATACCTGAATTTTCATAACGTTTAGTAAATATTAATATAATATACTATACTCGTAATTACACTTAAAATGAAAGATTTCCACGCTGTTGTTGTTAAAGTTGGACTCGTAGACATAGTGTTAACAAGTTTCATGTCGATCAGTCATGTTTCCTTCACTTGAGGAGAGATCTCCTACCTTATGGTGCGTCATCTATCCTACCTAGTAGGAGAGACGGCCAAATTTAGTGTTTTTGTATTTTGTTTCAGGAACAAATAAAAGTATCTTTATTTTTTGTAAATAATTGTAGCTGACCTATGTTTTATAAGAATGATCTCTTTAATATATGTCCTAGATTCTGATACAGGGCATAACTTTGAAATGTGCGTCATCTCTCCTAGCTTTACCCTATTCAATCAAGAATTTTTGTTTCCACGCGCTAAACGGCCATCAATTGTCGCCTAGCAGATTTTGGCCATCATACTCTATTTAGAGGAATATTATAATATGCCCAGTTTTCGGCCAAACTACATCTAATCTTTGTGGGCAAATTCCTTTATTTCATGCAGTTTTCCGCTTTCTTACTGTAATATTATTATTTTATTGTGGGGAGGGGAGGAATTAAATATGTTAATTAATAATTAATTATTAAAATTTATATTTTCTCTAAAGGGATCTCATGAGGTCTGTGTTTATACAGAAGTTGGAGTGGATGAAAAATCAAATTAATATATCGATTCAAAAAAATATATAATTAAAAAACAATATATATCAAAATAAATAAATACAATATTGCGATACAACAACATAAGTGTCTTGTCATTTAAGAGAAACTGTTTTTTATAAAACTTACATATGTTCTGACTTGAAGAAGGTTGGGTTTCTTGGAGCACTTCCACCACTCACTACTGTAACATGGCTTTTTCTAATGACGGACTTCACTCTTTTTATGGTACAAAATTTTGAACTGAACTCTCTCTCTCCCTAAAAGGGTCCACCTTATATATTCTACCTCCACCCAGGAGTAAGTTAAGAGGGAAATTCCCTTTGTCCTAAATAAATGTAATGATAGGGATAGGCCAGGTAACTCTGACTCAACTAACTGTTTCTTGTGTGCCTTTCAACCTTCAAAAAACCCAACTTTATAAATATGTACATTGGAAAAATTCCCTACTTTACAATCATAAAATATTTATCAAGGATATACTTTGATGCAATTTATATTTATTAATTCTCCCAAAAATGTACATATTACAATACATGCTGCTTGGTGGGGCAATATATCTCTTAATCAATACGATCATAGAGGAAACTAGGTTCAGGACCTTTGGTCGGAACAGGATGTCTGTGGAAGAGCTTAAGCTATTTCCCTTTAAGGTAACTGCCCGATTTGTTCGGACTGCGGTGAATTTTAGATGGATTAAACTTGGGTCTGGATATTTGTTCTAGATTCGGTTTGTTGTTGTTTTTCTTGAGGTAACTATATGGGCCCAGTGGGGCTTTGGATAGCGTAGGGTTTGAACCCTCCTCTCAGACAAATAATAATAAACAAACAAAAAGGGAGGACATTAGCTTAATCTTCAGTCATGTTCACAAAGATAGCAGGTGTATACAAAGTGGTTGTAACAGAAACTGATAACTTACTTTATTAATAAAGTCGCAAAACTGTACGATATAAACTCTGAAGGATTAGTTTGACCCGCTTATGCAAACTATCGATTACAATACTATTGAATAATTAAGGAAGCAGTGAAATAGCCGTTCTTTAAAATAATAATAATAATGGATTCTTATTCAAATAAAAATTAGTCGTGCTTTTTAATTTTTAATTTCACTTATTTAATGATAAATGGATTTATAATAAAAATTCATTAACAATTTAAAAAATTGCAGTTTTTTTCTTCCTGAATTTAGTTAAGTTCATTTGACGTTTTAATGGGCCTTAGTATCATCACCCATTTGCTAATTTTATTTCTGTACTTCCTGAATATTTTAAATTTTTACTTTTCCCTACTATTGTAGGAAGAAGTATTCCATTCATGCCAAATTTTCCAAATGAATGTTCACCGCATTTAAGGATGCTTAAATACGATAAATTATTTTTTTTTTAGTGAATATCTGGACATGTGTGTCTAGTTTTGTTTGTGTGTATATGTGTTTCTGTATATGGGAGGGAGTGCGTTTGTTCAAACAATCAAAAAGATTTACAATTAAAAATTGGAGGAAACCCCAAACTTGATTTTAATACGTATCTTCGTCACGATGGGGTCAGTCAAATTCCACCAATCGGAGCTGTGACTTTACTGAATTTTTTTTTTTTTTTTTTCATTTTTTTCCCCGATTTTCTCGAAAACAGCTCCAACAATTTTCTTTAAACCTCGTATACCTTACTATGTATAATTTTTGGGAATGAGGAAGTGGATAGGTTTGCCAAATTAGGCGCCTCTCTCCCTTTCATTGGTGCTGAGCCTGCTGTTGTGGCGTGTTTTCTGGCACATGTCTGTCAGGTTTTCCAATCATGGACAGCTTTCACAGTATTCATCCTTATGGATGAGCTCAGTTGGTTTTTTGGCAGTCCTAAAATGCTCATCGGGGGTCCGGACAAGGCTAATAGTGAGTGTCGTTGCTGTGTCTTTCACGGAACTCTCTCAGGCATGTGGTTGGATCCCTTACTGGACATTGTGGTTTAAGGAGACATTTCTACGTAATGGGGCTCATGCCGGATCCACTTTATAGAGTCTGTGTGACAGAGGAGGAAACTCCCATCCATCTTATGACAGATTGTCTCGGTTGTGAGGAGATTAGGTTCAGGACCTTTGGTCGGAGCAAGATGTCTGTGAAAGAACTTAGTCTATTTCCTCTTAGTTATTATCCGATTTTTTCGGATTTCAGTGAATCTTAAATAGATTAAACCCGGTCCTGATATTTGTTCTAGACCCGGTTTGTTTTCTTTTTCTTGACGTAACTATATGGGCCCAGTGAGGCTTTGGATAGCGTAGGGTTTGGTCCCTCCCCACAGACTAATAATAATAATAATAATAATACCTTACTGTGTACACTTATAAATATCTATAACTTTTATTTAAAATATTTTCCACAGAAAATTGGTGGGTAAAATTTTTGGTGGGTTCTGAGGGAACACAAATAAAATACGTTTTACTTTGATTTCAAAAATGTTCCCGGAAAAAGAAATTATTTTTTAGAGATTTCGGCGGAAGGGGGGTCCGTTAGTTACTTCAAATTTAAATTTGTACAAGCTTTATTGGTTTGTCATATTGGGCGCTCCGTACTCTTCAGGCACAACAAGGTACAGCTGCTTGGGTGCCTGGACATGCAGGGATTAAGGGTAATGAATGAGCTGATCAACTGGCCAAGAATGGGGCAAATACTCCGTTCATTGGTCCAGGGCCGATCCTGGGGATAACTGGCCGGAGTGATTTGTGCAGCGACTAGAGAGTGTTGTTGCGGTAAGGCATGAAGAGCTGTGGAGGGGGAGCCCGGATGTCATACACAGTAAAAAGATGATGCCAGGACTGTGTAAACGAAGGACCCAAATGACTCTTAGTCTTAGTAGGAGCCAGATTTCTCTGGTGACGGGACTATTTACGGGTCATGGTAGGTTCAGGAAACATCTGTACATTGTAGGGTTCATTAGAGCGGAACCCTCGTGCAGACTATGTCAGGAAGAGGAAGAAACGTCCCCCCCCCACCTGTTGTTTGATTGCGTAGCAATAATTAAATTGAGGTATGAGACCTTTGGTACGTTGCGACCTGACGAGATAGTAGCTCAAAATGACCTGGTGGTGAAAGCCCTCAAACTTCTTAAGGAGGGAGGGTTTGTCTGCTGGGAACTATCGGGATGGCACAATAGCCTCTGTTGGCTGGAGTGCCGGGATATAGAGTGCCAACCCGAGGTTGGTAATAATAATAATAATAATAATAATAATACTGGGCGCTCCGCATAAGACCGCTTTAGGCATATATACATGTATAGCACCTATCCACATACTTTTTATGGTCGGTCCAATTAAACATTGTAAACTTGGCAATTTTTAAGTATATATTTGTTAATTAAATTGTATTAATTTTGACCAAGAGAAAGATAGTGTTACACTAGATTTTTTGAATTTTTTTTTTTTTTTAATATCTTGTATAAAATGATGGATCTGGTACAAACACCACTTTTTCTTAGTCCAGTTAATACTCGTATAATAGTAAGTAATAAAATTACTATGCTTTAAATCTCAAAATTTTTAATCTTTCTCCCTAACTTAAGTATAGAGAGATAATTAGGGGACAAGTGCCTATTCAGGCAAGTATAAAGTGATGCCTGAGTAATAAAGTGATGGTAGTCCAGTAGAGGGAGCCAGCAATATTGAACAAACACAACATTTGAAATGTAATATCGCAGATTCCCCAGATCCTTCTAAAAACTTTTATAGGAAATGTGAGAAATGTTTCAAATAAAAGTTGTAGCTCTTTGTATATGTAGTTGATATAGCAAGTTTAAAGAAAATCGTCGGACCCATTTTTGAGAAAATCGCAAACACGTAAGAAAAACAACTAGTAAAGTGGTACTTACGGTTGAGGAATTTTGACAGATAACGTACTGTCAGATTCCATAGTGATGCTTAAACGAAATATCAAATTTGAACTTTCTACGGTTTTTCGTTTTTGAGCTGCGCTGTTCACATGCGCACACAGACACGCACAGATAAATGTGTATATTATGTATTACGTGCTATATATCGTATAATTCCTCTAATTAGGGGTGGAAAGGTAAGAAAAAGTAATATTTTAGTGTGTGGTTGTGGGAACAGCTTCAACTCAAAAGTGTTATCTTATTATACTTAAGGTAACCCCCCTTCAGCTTTATAATACTGAAGTCACTTAACTTCCAAGTGTGATTTCAATAATTGCACTACGATAAAGTAAGTGTGGAGTGTTCCACATTAGATTTTATCATCCACAATTCTGTTAATATTCTATATTTCAAAATATATAAAATCTATATAGAATTTTATATATGTGCTTAGTTTAATATAAGGACATGAAGTGGTATATTAGTTTAAATCAGGTAGATGTGACATTTTAACTAAAAGGAAGATAGCGGTAGATGAGCTGCACATAATGGTATTTACGAGTGTGTGTGTGTGTGTGTATATGATGATATTATATATATATACATACTGTACTATATGAAAGTGAAGGAAGTGATGTTGGAGGTGGAATACTCTCGGTTATAAACATAAAGTACATAATCAATATGTACACCTTTTACTAGTTCCATCTTGGTGCTTGTAGACCTCCGTCGACAGTAGTCTTCTTCTGCTTCTTCACTACCGCCAACATATCACCTTCATTCTCCAGCTGTTGGTGCTGTGGGTGGTGACACTTCTACACCCTCCTACATCATTAGTTTTGTGTTGCCATCACTACTTTCCACATCTTCAGAACTGTACAATTTACACCATTATCCAACCTTCTATATCTCACCTTCACTTCACTATGCCAGTTCCTTGCGAAAGTCAATATTGACACATTTATTATACAAACACCAGTATACCATTAGACCTTCCTGAGGAAAAAAAAAGAAGCATTATGCCAGTCAAATACGGTTTACATTTCATTTTTTGTTGTTTTTTTGGCCATGTCTCATCCAAATTGAAACTATGGCAGCCTAATTTTTGATTTTTATTTTTTTGATATATATTCATGGGCAAAAAATGGATACTTTGCATTAGATCAAATTATATATATTATATTTTTACTTTCTCTTACTCCTAGTAAGAGGAAGTATTGTAATCGTGTCAAATTTTCGATATCGAGTTTTCACCGGAAATATCTGTTTTGAGGTCCCCTGAGTCCAAAAAAGTGGTTTTTAGCAAATGGTCTATGTGTGTGTGTGTGTCTGTGTGTCTCCGCGTCTGTGTATGTATGTGAACAGCATAGCTCAAAAACGAAAAACCGTAGAATGTTGAAACTTGATATTCCGTCTAGGTATCATCATGGCATCTGACAGTGGGTCACCTGTCAAAATTCCTCAAGCGGAAGTACCACTTTACTTGGTGTTTTTTTTACGTTTTTGCAATTTTCTCAAAAATGCCTCCAACGATTTTCTTCAAACTTTGGTTTATCATCTACACATACAAAGAGCTACAACTTTTATTTGTAACATTTCTCTGGGAAAGTTCATTTAAGGCCACTTATGGGGGTGGGTGGGGTTCGATTTTGGGTTTTCATTGGGTATTGGGTTAGGTTTCCATCTACAGTGCAATTTCAGTGTATTAGACAATTCTCACAACTAAATAATCAGATTTAACTATGTTGTTGAAATTCCGAGCTTGAAACAATTATGATAACCGAAAGTGCGTTTACTTTACCACTTTCACTTAATGATTTATTCTCTTTGTTGCATTGTTCTCACAACTGGCTCCGACGATTTCCTTCACGCTACCAATATAAACTCGCCATGCAAACATCTACAACTTTTATTTAAACCATTTCTCTGGCATCATTCTTCAAATGACGCTTTTCGGGGAGGCCTGGGCTTATGTTTTCCTCTAAAGTGCTCTCACAGTTGATTATACCATTCTAGCATCCAGCCATAATTACATAGCACTACATCGGTGGCTGAACTTCCGAGTTTCAAGACAATTAGTAAACCGGAAGTGCGCCTTTACTGAACAGAGCAGTTTTTCCCGCTTTCGACGGATTTCATTACGTTTGGTACCCAAAATATAGAATTTGTCACTTCTACTCTTGAGAACTGGAGTAAGAGAAAGTTGTGTGAGTGTTTCACACTAGATTTTTGTCCTTATATTAATTAATAATATTATTTTAAAAGAAACAAATCAGAAATTCTTGAGGTTTTATAAAAATTAATTTAATCAAATGGTTTGTAAGAAATTCATGCAAATACGTTAGATCGATAAATTAATAATTGTTTATCAATTTACATTCGTAGTTCAAGTATTGGACACGATCACAGCGGATATTGTGGCAACTGAACAAGAATGTAAAAATACGACGATTCACTTGCTGAATATTATAGTTTTATTCTGTAACCACATTAATAATTGGTACTTAATTTATATTAATATAAGAGTGATACTTGGCAATCCAAGATATATCTTTTTGATAGCCTAGTCACAAATGTTCTGATGTATGGATCCGAGGTTTGGGCCGCTCCATATGACGAATTAGTTGAAAGGACCCAGGAAGAGTTCACTTGAAGTTAAGAATTTTTAAACAATTACTAAGATGGTGGCTCAAACTTCTATTAATGCCTAGTGATCGGCTACCAAAAATTTGTTACTGTAGGCTGTAAGAACTTTCTGAAAATAGTAAGATCCCTTTTAACTGGTGTCATATGGTCAGAGCTTACTTGTTAGAAATAGGAGCTGATGACGTCTGGAATGCCCAGGATCCTCAATTACTGTACCGTTCTCTTCCAAGTCTATTGGAGTCATTTAAAAATAATTTGATATCTAAAGATGTATCTAGGACAATATCATCATCATATAATCGAGTATTTAGAAATATAAGTACGTTGGGACTCGGAGAAACTTATATTTCACTACAGTGCCATATTAATAAGCTAAGAGTATGTGCCCAATTAAGATTTCTAGTGACAAGTTTTGTAGAATTTATCTTAATAATATAACATACAGATTTGATCCTGATCAGTTATGCCCTTTATGTAAATCTGGTAATGATAGTATAGGTCACTTCCTCTTACTTTGTCCCACATTAAATCACTTTAGGCAGTTATACCTCTCAATTCATATTTCAAACCCATTAAATAATGAATCTCTATCTAACTTACTAGTAATAGAGTCTCATACTAAAGTCAATTATCTTTTTCATTATGTACAAAAATCATTAAAGTTAAAGAACTTTATTCAAACTTGATTAGTTATTTTCTTTATTTTATATTGGATACAGTGATCTTATCATAGTTAATTTTTTTGGTTCTTTATTTCTTATTGTTATTATTCATAGGAAGAAAGTACTTCATTTTGCCCCTTTTGGTTCTGTATTATTTTATATTTTTTTTCTTTATATAATAATTTTTTGTAAAAGACTCAACCCTTGATGTAAGATATTTATCTTAAAAGCAATAAAGAATTGATTGATTGATATATTAATATAAAAGTATACTGAGAATGTATATCAACTTTTATTTAAATCATAATTCTTCCTTTCTTTTTTTAAACTGCTCTCTTTGGTATAACAACCTTAAATCCGCTGTTATTTGAAATTTATTTTGTAATACGTACGTACCTGTTTTCACGTATTGCTGTTAGATGTCATAGTTGAATAATATTACTTTTTTTCACTTGTGAGAAATAGTAATTCTTGCTTTTTCTTCTGCCACTTGTGATTAACAGTATAATTTCACTCAATACTTTTGATTTAATAATTGTCTTCTTGGTTTTTTTTCTAAAATACCATATATTACTGTTTCCGCCTTGCGTAGAGTGTCTCAAGTCTTCTAGGCTTCGAGTACATAAGCGATCGAATTTCATCTTGCGAAATAGTTGGTGTAGTGGTTGGTTATGAACATAGACTTGTAACTAGGAGATCCCCAGTTCTACTCCCGCGTATTAACTTCTAAATTTTATATTCGTTTAAAAAATTTTAATAGTAAAGTAGGTACTTCCGCTTCCGCCCACGATACATTATTTGGTAGTTAGTTGGACGTTAAGCACGCCTGAAATTAGTTAATTAGGTCAGAATCAGTGGAGAGTATTGCAATATACATTATGCTACAGCTGGTTATTTATTGGAGTGTATTCCGATTATATTACCTTGAATAACAATTTGTGAGGTATTACTACATAAGAAGGGCACTAAATCAAAAGATAATATTTTTGCTTATAGAGCAGCTAAGATTAGCTCTTGTGAAACCTTGTTTTCCAACGTGCAAAGTCTCGATCAGCATTTCTTCCACTGAAGTTCCATTGAACGTTGGCTAACTGCTGATTATTTTCATTATGTTAGAAGTATTTAAAATGTTAAAGTATTTGTTTAGATAGGCGTTTTCTGAAATGAAGCGTTTTTCCCCGTCTAAATGGAAAATTACATTATATAAAATGTACAAGTTAAATCTCGTTTATTTAATATAAAGGTTCTGAAACCTTATTAAGTTGTTTCCCCTACCATATTCTATTCTATTTCAAATAAAGAATGCTACAGCGCTATATATGAACCTATAATCCACTTATATGTGCTCCATATTCCACTTTCTTTTCGAATTTTCTTCTTTCTATTGCTTAATTCCATTTGCAAGGTTTTATTTGTTATTATTCATATTTTAATCAATGATTTTACCATATTAACAATTTTTACCATATTAGTAAATATAACAAAATTTTTTAACCTTAAATAGAATACATAATATAATTTCGCATTACTTTAAACAAAGTTCTACAAACTTTTAATTGTAACCTTCCCTTTTTCAGTGAACCTTAGTATAGGTAGAGGTTATCGTCTTATATCCTTTCTTCTTTTTACAACCTTTTTAATTAATTCTAGCCTGTTGTTAAAAAAAATATATAATATTTAATGAGGGATGATTTACGCGAAATCATGTTACCACAATCGTTTATCTACTTGTGGATAAAAGTAAACCTAAACTCTAAAGTACTTATACACAGTAAGTGACACTTTACTCTATTGAGGAATTATATTTATTAATATAAATGTAGCCTTGGTGGAGTTCGAAATTAGTGGGAGAATGTCGGAGGAAGCTCAACGCTTTGGCTCGGAGGGGTAAGGTGCATCTCTATTGGATACCCGGACATGCGGGAATAGAGGGCAATGAGAGGGCGGATCGGCTGGCCAGGGAGGGATCATCATTACCATTTTGTGGTCCTGAACCAGCCCTGGCCGTTACAAAGACGTTTCACGACAAACAGATTAGACTTTGGGAGACGAGTGCTTTGGAGCAAGGCTGGGGGGACACGCAGGGGTGCCTCCAAGCTATAAGATTTATAAAGGCAGGTAAGCAGAGAATTTCGGAGTATCTCCTGTCTCTCAGTAGGACGGGTTTGAGGACCTTGGTAGGAATAGTGACTGGACACACTTGGGTGTCCAGCCACTTGTTTAACATAGGAAAGACGCGGAGTCCCATTTGTCAGAACTGTGATGACGGAGTTAGGGAAACGGTGTATCACTACTTATGTCAGTGTCCCCGTTTCGCTGGGACTAGGTTTCGTATATTTGGAAGGACACCACTCTCGCAGGATTGTCTGGGCGAGTTGGAGTATAGGGATATCTTGAGATGTTGTAGATTAACCGGCAAGTTACCGGGGAATACTAATTAAGGGGTTACGAGGGGTACCGGGGGGATAAGAGCCATATAGGCTTAGGTCCCGCGCCTTTGGGCACCCGTTTCCGATAATAATAATAATAATAATATAAATTTATGTTGTTGTGGTGGTTTATTCCGCAGAGCTGGAAAGTATCAGTGACATTTTCCATGATAGCCTGCTACATTTTGTGGTCATCGACCGGTTTCAGGTGTTCGCCCATCTTCAGGATTCGTTTGCCAGACAATGTGATAACACAGACTTGCACAGAGCAAATTCAGTTTACACACTCCTTTGAATTTGGTCTGTGCTAGTCTGTGTTATCACACTGTCTGACAAACGCATCCTGAAGATGGGCAATGTCTCTGATAAATTTATTTTTATTATATGCTTTAAACTTTACACTTTTGTCGTAGGTGGTTCTGGGTTCGACTTCCGGTTTTGGCTTTGATTTTTATTTGATGTATTATAATAAAGTATGTTTGTGCTATGAGTCTGCATAACTGGAAAGCATATTTATGTCCATCACCGAACAGTGAGCTGTAGAGGCTCCTAGGAAGAAAAAATCTAAGGGCAGCTCTAGTCTCGAACCCGGTTAGAGTCCAACGCGCTAACCACTTAGCTAATCCCTCCCCTTATAAAATATTTAAAGTCCTTAGAAAACCAAAATGACAAAGTATAATATTATTCACAAAGATGTTGGAGGCAGTGCATTTATATTTCAAATTTTCGACTTATATATTTAATTATAATAATAAAAAAAGAAGAAGAAGGTAATCTGTTTAAATTGTATAAAACCATACGCAGAAGCCTGCGCTGTTTGGTACTGTATAATCAAATTAAATTACCTTCACTTTATTTACTGTCACATATTCTGTTAAGAGTCTACCATTAAAAGAACTAAAATTATAAATGGAGAGACACTATACCCACTAATACATCCAAAGTAACTTTATAATACATGATATGATTATTAATTAAGACTTTAAACTTAAAGGAGAACTTTAAAACAGTGGTGGGGGAGTTCCATAAAGTATGTTGGTGTGTGAACGATGGTTATTTACAAGTAGTGTTAAGAAGACGTCTGGACACGTAATGAATGAAGAAATTAGTGATCAATGTATATAAAGTTTATATTAATACAATGTTGTGTTTCATAAATACTTTATTATTGTGATATTTTCAAAAATTATTATATTAGTGCTATCATCAAAATATCATCTTGGTTATGATATATAGCTCTGATGATGGGATACATTATGGGCTGTTCCTGCTTCTCCAAAGGTATTTATTTATTTTTTATTATATTTCTCTTCTACTTTTTTTTTTCATCATAAATTATTGTGCTTTATTTATAAATTAGCCTGCTTTTAAGTCAGTGCTTCACTATTTTATGCTATATGAGCTTTTTATAGAAATAATCAGAGAAGTTAACAAAGATGTTATTTACAGCAGGGGATTTTTAAGGGTCCCTGAGCTTCAATGAGACAAAATGAATTCATTAGCTTTATTGCGAGGTTCTTTATATATAATTAAAGAGACAAGTGGATATAATTTTAATAAGCTACTTTAAATGAATCTCACAATTTACCTATTTTCTCTCTACAAGCGGTTTTTTAAGCCAGCTGTAAAATTTCTGTGTATTGAAGTGTGAACCAGTTTTGCAGATTGTTTTGTAGCTATGAATCCTTCTAAAAAGGTTCCAAACAAAAGAAATCTGATAAGGTGAGATTCAGGATGTACACAAGAAAGTGGCAGAACTTCTTTGCTAATATTCGAGTAGATTTAAATGTTCATTGTACAGTGATTGTTAACAAGCGCAGTCATGGAATAAGATGGAATACTCCTTTTCATTGCCGCCAAAAAAAACGTCGCTTTTTTAAGGTCATTTGCCCTTCTCTTCTTCACTAATCGACCCTGCACCTTGCAAATCAGTCACCTGGTTTGGCTAATTTTTGAAACGATCCAACTCACTTGTAGAAGTTTACACGATTCATATAATTTACAATGTATTGGTTAAGCATTCAGGAGTAAATTTCAGATGGTTTTTACCCTCCTCAGAAACCCTCAGAAATTTAAGAGCCCTTGTTCTCTCAAAATGCAGATTTGTAGAGGATTGAATGTATAATCGGTCGAGCAGCATGTCAGTTTTAAACTGATGAGTTTCGAATGTATCGTTATTCATAAATTAGATATATTCTTTGCTTTACAGTCCTTTGTATCTTTATTTATGAAAGGATATACGTAACTTTGTTTAAAAAGAAATAAATAAATTAAAGCTAGGTTATTCAAGAAATGGCTATTTTACAAAACAGTTCTATTATTTCGGGTAACTATCAAATTTCCCAAAGGTCCTGCTCTAGAATCTCATGTCACCTCTTCTCTCTGTGTCTCTTTTGTTCTCTTCCCTATCGCTAGCTGCGAACTACCAGTTCTGGACATTCAGCTGTTTGGCGTCATTTGCCTGACTATCGACTCATCCAGTTTTTAGCTTTCCAAAGTCTTCTTCCTTCCTGGTTTATTGAACACAACATTTTTCGTAGTTTCATTTTCTTCCATATATATAGATTTATTATATATATATTTTTATACAAATATATATACTTATTATTTTTATATTTATTTATTAATTTAAGGCGCGTTTACTCTATCGTCATTGGCGTTCAGAGCCTTCTAGTGTTCTTTGTTACAGGCAACAGTATCTACCGTCCGGACAATGAACTATGGAGACTCCCAAAGCGAGGAAATCTAAGGGGTGTTTTGGAGGACTCGAATCTGAAATCTCCGCGTTTCTAATCTGCGCACTGAGTTAATCCCACTTTCTTACTTCTGATTATAATAACCTTGCTAGTTCTTGCTATTATGGATCCTCTTCATTGTTCACTTGCCTTAATTACACTATATATTTTTCTCAAAAATTCTTCTCTCAAATAGTTTTCGCTTTGAGGGCTCTGATCAAGTAACATATTTCAGCTCCATTAGTCTGAATAGGGAGAAAGTACGATATAATTCTGGATAAGTTTTGTTTTTTTTTAGAATCTGTAAATTGGCGGTTTGAGCCTCATAACGGTGTAACTTCCTTTTTATATCATTATTTATATGCCAGTAACATCAAAGCCATGTATATAAAAACAATAATAACATCTGACATTTTATCCATCGTAGCATGCATATTCCATTTGTTCCTGATCGGTTTCGAATTTTCATCCATCGTCAGAGCAAATTCACCAAGTTTGTGTAGAGAGTTCATTTCAACGTTTCTGTTACACTCACATTTGTTGGTTTGTTGGTTGTATACGTGTGTGTGTGTGTGTGTGTGTGTGTGTGTGTGTGTGAGGTTATAAGATTATGTTGAATTTGCTATGACGATGGTTGAAAATCCGAAACCCGGTCAGGAACAAATGGAATATGCATGCTACGATGGATAAAATATCAGATGTTATCCAGCAATGCGGGACCTATCCACATATTCACAAACAATAACCCTTTCATAGACTGTATTCGTTGAGTTGGATAGTTTATATAAATGTTACTTTCATTTCTACCAAAGACCTTATCAATTATAACGTCGTCATTAACTGAAAATTTGTACAACCTTATAGTAAATTGTACCTTTGATTTTAAAATGCTGACATCTCTCTATTCTTTCCAGAATCAGATTGAATCAGTATGCATGGAAATCTTCCTTCCTTAAACGTTACTACATTTGGAATTTGTCTGCTAAGACTCCTTGTATCCTGAGTCGGGGCAGTTATCCAGTTAATTGACGTATACATAGTTAAACTTTATTAATTTGTTGGGTGTTTCAAATATTATGAGAATTTCAACAGTCTCATCTGTGATAGGACAACCTTCATAATCCACATAGTACAATCGTTACAAATCTGCAATTCGTTATAATATTCTTTTACTTTTTCTGATATTATTACCGCAAAATGTTAAAAATATTTTATTTCATTATTTCCATTTGTACTTTATACATAAAGAGTTGACGTACTCTTTAAATTCGCTAAGTTTAGAGAGTCTGCATATAAACATAGTTTTGGTTGATTAAGTTTCCGTGCAGGTTTAGTGTAAGGATGGGTAGATTTATCTCCTTTAGTGTTAAGTGAAGTAGAAGCGATCCACATTTGTGGTACAAACTCGCCTTCTCTTTGTTAGTCAACACCTATTTATCCAAATACTTTAGTGAAATTTTCAGGATTATGTTTTAGTCCTATAAAATATTTCAGTAAATCTCAGTCAAAATAAGAACTTCATAATTTTGCTGAAAGAGATGTGGCGGAATATTTTCATTGTACGAGGGTGGTTTGAAAAGTTCTCGGAATGTACTAGAAAGAAGTGTCTTACCTCGGTGGAACTGCTTTTATTTTTCAACATAGTCTCCCTGTAGACTAATGCATTTGGTCCAGCGATGTTCCAATGCCTTTATCCCATCTCGAAAATGAGATTCCTCCAGGCCTGCAAAGTACCTCTCCAATTCGGCTGTCAGTTCTTCCGTTGTAGGAAATCTCCGTCCACCGAGGAAAATTTTCAGCTTGGGGAAGAGATGAAAGTCTGATGGTGCCAAATCAGGTGAATAAGGTGGATGTGGCAACAATTCGTACCTCAGTTCATGAAGTTTTGCCATAACAATAACACTTGTTTGCGGGCGGGCGTTGTCCTGATGAAAGTGACTTTCTTCCTTTTGGTAGGAAAGGCCTTTTTTCGCGTATCTTTTCCTGTAGTTGGTCTAGGAGGTTTGCATAGTATTGCCCCGTAATTGTTTGGCCAGTAGGAAGATAATCTCTCAGCAGAATGCCTTTTGCATCCCAGAAAACTGAGGCCATGGCCTTTCCGGCCGAACGTACTGCCTTTGCTTTCTGTGGTGGTGGTGACTCAGCATGTTTTCCACTGCTTTGACTGCTGTTTTGTCTCTGGGGTATAGTAGTGGACCCAAGTTTCATCTGTAGTCACAAACCGGCGCAAAAAATCTTGTTGGTTGCGCTGAAAACGGGCCAGACTTTGTTCGGACATTTCCAATCTGGTGCGTTTATGGTCCAATGTCAAGAGCCGCGGCACCCATCTTGCCGATAATTTTTTCATTCCTAATTCTTCGGTTAAAATGTGATATACCCGTTCAGATGACATCCCTATAGCTTCAGCAATCTCTCGCACTTTCAGTCGACGATCCTCCATGACCATTTTATGCAGTTTTGCGATAAATTCTGGGGTCGTAGCACTTTTAGGCCGTCCACTACGCGGATCATCATTTAAGCTCTCCCGACCAAATTTAAACTCGCTGGTCCACTTGGCAACAGTTGAATATGAAGGAGCAGAGTCCCCCAGTGTGTTCTGAAAGTCGGCATGAATTTCCTTTGCTTTCATACCTTTCTTTACAAAGTACTTAATCACTGCTCGAATCTCAGTTTTTTCCATTGTCACAAATCACTACGCGGGAACAACAACAAAGAGTCGTCACTACCACTCTCCTGCAGCAAGAGCACTGACGCGCCACGTGTTCACTCACAAAGGATGTGTGATTATTGCGCGGGAACCTCGTTGCTCTAGCACTGACATCTAGCGGTGATTCCGAGAACTTTTCAAACCACCCTCGTAAAATATGCGTTCTTAAATTAATTTTTATAAATTCCATATCCGCATTTCTAAATAATATTTAATTTGTTTGTTTTTTTTAATTGAAATTTAAAATTATAATTTAAAGTTTCTTTATAATAGTTCTAGAGGATTCTTGTAAGAGAATTAGTTCTTGGAAAAGCAATTAACTAAAAATGTAAACAGAAAAATTCTGAGAAAACTTCAAAACATATCTATTTGGTTTGAAGGAAACATGGACATGAAATATATGTTCCTGTATAGTTTTTAAACGGAAATGAAGTGTCATACATATTTTAGAAGTTTTTCAATCATTTTTTTCTTGTTTTTCTTTTTTTTTTGTTCGGTATATTGAATTTTCTTTTCAATTCTTCCGCATTACCTATTCAATACGTCTGCTATTTGACCATTCTGTGTCGCGCGATCCAGTATAAAATTCTAGGCTGTCCTGGCGACTGATATTGTTTGTTTAGTTGGATATCCAGACTCTTGAGAACAATCTTGGACCCGTACACTTCACCCCACCATCCTTTTTATATTAAGAAAGTCAACTTTGTTGTTGGGGAAACATTAGATAATATCTCGAGTTCCTCAGTTTGCTTTCAACCTCTGAGAATATTAATTCATTTTTTTTTTTTTTCTCTTACTCCTAGTAAGAGGAACTATTGTAATCGTGTCAAATTTTCGATTTCGAGTTTTCACCGGAAATATCCATTTTGAGGTCCCCTGAGTCCAAAAAAGTGGTTTTTAGCAAATGGTCTGTGTGTATGTATGTGAACAGCATAGCTCAAAAACGAGAAACCTTAGAAAGTTGAAACTTGATATTCCATTTTAGATATCACCATCGGATTTGACAGTACCTTATCTGTCAAAATTTCCTCAACCGGAAGTACCACTTTACTAGTTAATTTTTTTTTTTACGTTTTTGTGATTTTCTCAAAAATGGCTCCGACGATTTTCTTTAAACTTGGTATATCAACTACACATACAACGAGCTACAACTTTTATTTGGAACATTTCTCTGGGAAAAATTCATTTAAGGGCACTTCCGCAGGGAGGGGTGGGGTTAGGTTTTCATCTAAAATGCTATTTCAGTTTATTAAACAATTCTGCCTTCTTAATAATGTTAATTAGAATTAAATATGTTGTTGAAATTCCGAGTTTGAAAAAAATCGGATAACTGGAAGTGCATTTATTTTAACACTTTACTAAATGATTTCTTCACTTTTGCGCGATTTTCTCAAAAATAACTCGGACGATTTTCTTTAAACATCGTGTATAAACCAAACATGCAATGATCTACATCTTTTATTTAAAAATCATTACTCTGGGAAAATTCATTTAAGGACACTTTTTAGGGCAGGGGTGTGGTTACAGCTTCCTCTAAATTGTATCATAGTTGATTATACAATTTTATCATCCAAACAAAAATTAATTAGAAGTAAATAAATGGCCAAAATTCCAAGTTTTAAGAAAATTCGTAAGCCGGAAGTGCGCTTTTACAGAACAGCTTTTTCAGTTTTTGACAAATTTCGTTATATTTGCTACACAAACTATAAAATTTGTCAATTATAATTTTGAAAACAGAAGTAAGAGAAAGTTGTGTAAGTGTTTTACACCAGATTTTTTTTATGTATGTGTATTGACTTTCGCTAATCTCCACCTTTGTGAGTCTGTCGTCTAGCATTATACAAAGTCAGTCAGTCTCAGCATTCCTGCCGTAAATGTAGCCGAAGCTGAAACTCCCGTTATAGAAAATAAAATAAAAAAGATTGCTAAGACATAAGATTACTTTTAAATGGTTTATTTATTTAAAATTCTTTGATGCAAGGAGCTGCTTGATCTCTTTCAATCAAGTTATTTCAGCATATCCCATTCATTTCCGCTTTATCATACTGTTGCATTGAGGTTCTCTGCACCAGAAAAAGTGATATTTAGAGAAATTGACTTGAGTATGCATCGCTGGATGTAGTGAGAGGAAAATAGATTATTTTAATATCATAACTCAAAAACACGTTTTAAAAATGGCAAATATCTACGTAATTAATAGGCGCACGTATTATGTTGTTGTGGGATCCTTCTTGCACAAAGTTCTGGACTCACGGAGGAGCAGCAAGAACCGTCTCCGTCTATGAAGAAGTCACTGGCCAACTATTAGCTTCAATATGATATGGGGTATGGATAGTGTGTGTGCTAGAAACAGATTATATGGCGTAGAGATTTTCACTAATTTACTCTGAAAGTTCTAGATTATGTTGGATCTCTGAAGGGTAGGTATGCTAAAAACAGATTGAACAATAGATTCTTTGGGATCGCTTTGTGTGCTAGCGTTTTTCTCTATTTTACTGTGAAAAAGGATACAGATATATACACTCAGTCACAAAAAAATAAAATGGGGCACTTATAGTTTTCTATATAAAAACACAATAATTCTGTACTTTATACTAGGTTTGTTATATTTATGTTTCTAACTAATATAAATATTATTTACAATCTTTAATCACAAACACTCCTAACTTTCTTTAGGATTAACATTGTAAACAGGATGTAATGGCATCTAGCAGAGAGAGGAGAGGCTCTCTCTGGTTAACAGAGACTACTCTCTGACTTAGGCAGGCTAGAGTGGGAGAACCTGTGTATATAGGCCACTGAGAATCTATCTAGAGGATATATAATAAGAGGATATATATTAATATAGAGGATATATATTAATAAGATAGAGGATATAATCTATCAGATTCAACCATTCATCGCATCGTGTCATATCTCTACGCCCACCTTTTATTCTATCAAAATCATTATAAAGTCCAGTGCAGTTAGTGTAAACTTATAGTTACATTATAATAGTGTCTTCATATCAAATTCATTCAATCAAACCTAATTTCTCTCCTTAACAACTCCATTATATTGGGATGATGTAATGGCATCCAGCAGAATGGCATCCAGCAGAGAGAAGAGAGGCTCTCTCTGGTTAACAGAGACTATTCTCTGACTTAGGCAGGCTAGAGTGGGAGAACCTGTGTATATAAGCCTGTGAGAATCTATCTAGAGGATATCTATCTACCAGATTCAACCATACATCGCATCGTGTCATATCTCTACTCCCACCTTTTATTCTATCAGTTTCATTATAAAGTCCAGTGCAGTTTGTGTAAACGTATAGCTACATTATAACAATGTCTTTATATCTCTTTAATCCAACCAAACCCATTTTCTCTCCTTAACAACTCCACTATAAGTAGAAATTCATTTTGAGCCGCTTTCTGGTCCAGGACAGATATCGTAAGTAATGATTTTTTTTTTTTGTTTAATTTAACATTATTTTTTATTTTATCGTTAAATTACTTTATTTGATTAACTTTATTAACAGAAATTAATAGGTCGTTTCTTTTGAGGATACCGTCTGAGCAGTCGCTCTCGTGGTGGAAGGACATACCTTACAGTATGTGACAGAATGTTAGGTCTGTCATGTTCTGCGGTTCATCGAGCAATCGTATATTTTAGGGAAACCCGGGGAATACAGTGGGAGACCCCAGAAGTAGTTGTAGAAGGGTCAGAACAGATTGAGCGACCGATTTCTTTTGTTCTCACTTCTATGCAATCGGTTTGTTCCAGAGCTCAGGGGAGCTTATTATAAGTATGGGGAGTCACTGTTAGCTCTGAAACTGTTCGAAGACGGTGGCTAGTAACAACCCTAATGGAGGCTGCTCACTTCACAGATGAATCGCGTTTTGGTCTATATTTTTCAGACGATCGAATGCTTGTGTGGAGAAGATACGGAGAAATGCTCCTTTTCAACTTTCAAGCAATTATGGTGTGTGGGTTGGGATGTTTGAAAGCCCGCACCGAGTTTATTATTGTTGAAAATGGCGCAATGGACGCTGGTAAGTAAGTTGAAGGTTCTTCTAGAGGCAATCATACCGTTTGATCCATTCCATATTAATGCCAGACCACACTCAGCTAGAGTTGTCACCTGCTTCTTGGAGTCGGTATAAATGTGATGGGCCTACACGTTCTCCGATCATGAATCCTCTAAAACATCTATCTATGGGTCATGCTGAAGAGGCGTGTTAGAGCTGTGATCAATCTCCAATTACTCTGCAACAATACAGTGCAGAGTAATTGGTCCTCATTGCCCTACAAGAAAAATGGGAAACCGAACGACAAGAGATCGTTCAAAATCTGATTGCATCCATGCCCGGCCGTATCAGGACCCTTATTGCCCGAAGAGGCAATACCAAGTACCAGGGGGTGAGAAAAATTAAAAAAGTTATCAAAATTTTATAAAAAAGATTTTTAATTTGTTCGTTCTTTTCATTTTTAATTATTTTTATTTTTTACACCAATCCAAATCAAGAGTTAGTGTAAAAAAATTAACACTACAAGATATTATTTAGTTAGGGAATTGTATTAAAAATAGATTATTACAATAAATGTTATTTATTAATGAAAAACTTAGTGGCTTAGTAATTTTTGTGGCTGCGTATATTTTAAAATAATATAGTTATGTAGCAGTGTAATCAATGAGAGGATTGTGGATGTAAGAATGAAGGTGTTTATATGAGCTGAGTGATTTGTATAGGTTATTATGAAAAATTTCAGACATCAGGAATGCAATGATTCAATGAAAAAAAAATGAAGGTGTCAATTCGAGGAGACAATCAAATTTTGAGGCATTGATGATTATACAACTTAGATGATTACATATATCTAATATTTGTTGATAATGGCCGATCTCGCTTTGCAAATTCGTTATTAAAACCGACGAAGTTTATTAATTTTATAGAAAGTTTTTTTTTAAAAAAAAACATAATTTATGCACACACACACACACACACACCACAAAAAATTGGTAGAAGTAATTAACTCTCTCAGAATGTAAATAATATAAAACGAAGGAAATGAATTTAGGATTAATGCTTGTTTTCATTTAGTATGAAAGCTGCAATGTTTTTAGAGCAGCGAATACATAAGAAATGTGGAACTATTCAGATGAAGAAGTGAATAATTAAAAGGACCAACAGGGTTTTCTATTATCATATTTTATATAATTCCATATTATTTAATTATTTATTGCTGTTTATTACTTCCTAGTAAGAGGAAGTATTGTAATCGTGTCAAATTTTCGATATCTAGTATTCACCGGAAATATCCGTTTTGAGGTCCGCTGAGTCTAAAAAAGTAGTTTTTAGCAAATGGCCTGTGTGTATGTGAACAGCATAGCTCAAAAACGAAAAACCGTAGAAAGTTGAAACTTGATATTCCGTTTAGGTATAACCATGGGATCTGACAGTACGTTATCTGTCAAAATTCCTCAACCGGAAGTACCACTTTATTTGTTGTTTTTTTTTACTTTTTTCCGTTTTCTCAAAAAATGGCTCCGACGATTTTCTTCAAACTTGGTATATCAACTACACATTTAAAGTGCTACAACTTTTATTTGGAACATTTCTCTGGGAAAATTCATTTAAGGGCACTTTTGAAGGAGAGGGTAGGGTTATGTTTTCCCTAAAGTGCTATCATAGTTGATTATACTATTCTATCGTCCAAACAAAATTAATTAGAAATAAATAGATGGCCAAAAGTTCCGAGTTTCAAGAAAATTAGTAAAACGGAAGTGCTCATTTACTGGACAGTTTTCGACGAGTTTCATTAAATTTGGTACCCAAACTATAAAATTTGTCAATTAGAATTTTGAGAACTGGAGTAAGAGAAAGTTGTGTAAGTGTTTCACACCTGTTTTTTTTTTAAATATAAAGTAATTTCGTACAAAATTTAGGACAATAAAATATTTTTAAAAGTAATTTTGTTAGTAATAATCTTAATTAAGAAATATATGTTGGACATTAGAAGGGGCTGTTTTTTTATACGTTCAACATACCAGGGAACAATAGACTGTTAAGAGACTATCATCATTAGATAACCTGGATAGTTCCGGTGCACTTGATGCTAACATTTATTTGCTTAAAGACCGTATTGAACTATAAAAGTTTATTTTATCCAATTCTTTCTTCTTTTTTTATTTTTACTGTTTTTTCGCAACAAATTAAAAAAAAATAATAATTTTTTTAATCTAATAATTTCACTCTGAAAGAAGAGATTGTCATGAAATAACTCTCTGATAATGTGAGTCACTTACTGCGATTTATATAGTTTTGATTGGTTTATTTTTATTTATGTGGGTATTACCCAGTTACGAATTTTAACATTTAACAAAAAAAATGTACACGAAATATAGTTGATATGTTGTAGTTGTGTTGTAGTGGGCTTGTAGCGTGAGCGGTTTAGTAAAGGGCTTGTGTTTTTGTTTAAGATAGAGATAGAAGTATTAAGAAATAATCAAGAAATCACTACTGTTTTTGAAATAAATATATTAATCTGTAAATGAATTTTAAATACTTCACAATATCACAACTGTATGCTTATTCAATCAATTGTTTATCTAGAATAAATGCTAAACTCTATAACTGTCACTGAATTTAAGACAGCGATTCCTGAAGTGTTCTGTCTGTGTTGAAAGAATGCCTTCTCATTGTTAGTTGAAATCTTCTCCTGTGAGAAGGGGTGAAAAGATAAAGCTACCAAAGTTCTATGAGCTCTAAAAGACAAAGCTAACGAAATTTTATAAACTCTTCTGTCATGGTGGTCTTCTACCTGGAATAGTCCCTTTTGCCAGCGAATGTTAAAGATTTTCTTCATAATTTCAAATAAAATATATATTTCTATATTTTTGGCATCCATCACATACATGTGTGGAGCAGAAATATAAATTTGGCAAAAAAAAAAAAGGCCGGACTTCCGGTAAACCGATTTTTTATTAAATTCGTAATTTTGACCACGAATTTAGACGATAGAATATTATAATATAAGGAAATGACACTTTAAAGGAAAATCCCTAGAACATTTATTAAATGAATTTTCCTGGGGGAAATGTTTCAAATAAAAAAGTTCTTGCTTCTTTTTTTTTCCAAGTTTCAAGAAAATCTTTGGCGCTCTATTCGAGAAAATCGTAAAAAAAAAGGAAAAAAATAAATGCAATCAAGTAAAGTACTATTTCTGGTCGACCTATTTAGACTAAACACTTTATTGTCATGTCCCTTTGCTGGAGCACCTAAACAAAATACCAAGTTCCCCTCTTCCCTCCTTTTTTTTTTTTGATCAATATATATTTACAATTTACACATTGATTATAAAAAATTAGAAAATTACAGCATGGTAACATTGTATCGTCTGCCGCCGGGAGTTTTAGTTTCGAAATTTCCGAACTAAACAATAATAAGAAGAAGAAAAAGAATAATAATTACAATATTATTTTTTTCCTAGGAGCCTCTACAGCTCACTGTCTCAGCCGGCAGTGCACTGAGAAGGCTCCGGGGCCAAAGACCATAGATGTTGACGCGCCTTAAATTAAAAAAAAAAAAAACAATACTAGTGACCAACTTCTTTTCTTAAAAGGACAAAGAAAAAAAAAAAAAAATATCAAGCCAAAATTAATAATTAAATTCTGAAATCAAATAATTCCTATAACGTCTCCCGCTTTCTCAACAAAATTGTACAAATCTATTAAATTTTCTCCATTCAATATATCCATCAGTTTTTCTTGAGAAATATTTTCTCTTTTTTCACATATTTTTTGTTCCTAAACGATTTCAAAATAGGGCATTAGAATTAGAATGAAGCGGGGGGGGGGACTCAAACCCAGGCACTGCAGCCGCCCATTGAGGTTCCTCGTAACCTAGTAGAGGAAGCCCCCCACTTCATGACGTCCAGAACCGTCCCCACCAGTCCTTCTTGGAGTATAATTTCCTCCGGTCTCAACGTGGGCCGAAGATCTCGTACCGCAATCAAACAACAGGTGACAGGCCGTCTCCTCCTCCTCCTCCTGACACAGTCTGCACAAGGGCTTTACATCCACCAATCCCACCTTGTGCAGATGTTTCTTGAACCTACTATGCCCAGTAAACAACCCCGTTATCAGAGAAATCTAATACCTGCTTAGACCCAGGTTGTCTCTGGTTCTTCTTCTACACAGCTCAGGCATAACCATTTTGCCGTGTTTTGCCCCATTACTTAGCCGCCAGTGACGATTATGCTCTCTCCGAGACCATTCTCTCAGAGACGCCTTCACCCATGCTTTTGGCTATTCCCAAAACAGGTTCCGGCCCACAGAAGGGAGTATTCGCTCCCTCCCTGGCCAGTTGATCGGCTATTTCGTTACCTTTTATCCCCTTATGCCCCGGGAACCATACTAGCCAAACATTGTTGTGCCGGGATAATACCTCCAGGGAAGAGGTAGTTCTGAATGCCCGAAGTGCATTCAGCGCACCCCGGCTGTCCGAGAAGATGCATATCTCTCTACTCCTAGAGCCCATACGCAAATTCTCCTCAGCAAAGATCTTTATTGCATAAACTTCAGCCTGGAAAACCGTGGAGTATCCACCGAGAAGCCTCGCAATGCGTACCTCTGGCTTAACTCCATATAGAAAAACTAGAAAATTGCGAAAAAATGAATAAATCATTTAGTAACGTGGTAAAGTAAACGTACTTCCGGTTATCCGATTTTTTTTCAAACTCGGAATTTCAACAACATATTTAATTCTAATTAACATTATTTAGATGACAGAATTGTCTAATAAACTGAAATAGCACTTTAGATGGAAATCTAACCCCACCCTTCCCCTAAAAGTGCCCTTCACTGCATTTTCTCGGAGAAATGTTTCAAATAAAAGTTGTAGCTCTTTGTATGTGTGGTTAATGTACTAAGTTTAAAGAAAATCGTCGGAGCCATTTTTGAGAAAATCGCAAAAAAGTAAAAAAAAACAACAAATAAAGTGGTACTTCCGGTTGAGGAATTTTGACAGATAACGTAGTGTCAGAATTCCCACGGTGATACCTAAACGGAATATCAAGTTTTAACTTCTATGGTTTTTCGTTTTTGAGCTATGCTGTTCACACACACAGACCATTTGCTAAAAACCACTATTTTGGACTCAGGGGACCTCAAAACGGATATTTCCGGTGAAAACTCGATATCGAAAATTTGACACGATTACAATACTTCCTCTTACTAAGGAGTATGAGAAAGTAATAGGGCCTACTGCTAGGAAATGATCATTATTTTCTATTTCTTTTAGGTTGCATAATGAACATAGCTGTATTTTTGCATTGTCAAATGGTCTGTAGTTTAAATTTAAAAGTCCCCCCCCCCCTTTACACATGATTATTAAACTGATTTTGTTTGTTTATTTTATTTGATTGCAATAATCAATTGGTTTACTTTAATATACGTATTATATAAGCCATGATGTGTCCCCTCTGCTGCTTTTTTTTAAACAATCTTGAATAAAGTTATCTTTGTACACTTCTAATAACATCTTACACAATTCTCCTTTCCACGAAAACTCCAAGAGTTTAAATTTAAATTTAATTTATAGTTTAATAATCAGCTATTCCCCCTCTCCAAAACTCTTTAAACCAAGACCAATTCTGTTTTATCATTTCTTTTGCTACAATTGTACATAATCTATTATCTATATAATTTAAAATTTTTAATATATAATTAAAATGAACAATATACCAAGTTTCAGTTTCAGCTTTCTGCGATTTTGAGTTATACTGATCACATTTGCACACACACACACACACACTCACAACCAATTCCTAAAAATTAGATTTTTTGAATCAAGGGATCTCAAAATATGTATTACCGGTAAAAAAAACTTGATATCGAAAATTTTACACGAAACGCTATACTTCCTCCTTATTGCTAAGAGGAAGTGAACTTGTTGTGAAACACTCACACAATTTTCTCTCATTATAATTATCACAATCCTAATTGACAAAATTTTCCTCAAACCTATAATTTTTATTTGAATATCGGTGTGATATTCGTATATTACTTTAAATACCGTCAATCTCAACATGGATAGCAAATAATTTATTCTTTTCTTTCTTGTTCCATACGCTAAAATATCTCATAAATACATACTTGACCAATTTAACCTTACCGATTTTGTTGTTGTTTCCCGTTTGGGGACGGGTGGGGAAACTCGATAAGTTTCTCCAATGATTCAAGTAAAATTAACAAAAATTCAAGACCCGGGTCTAGCTGATACAAGATTCACCGCAATCCGAACAAATCGGACCATAACCTTACAAGAAAATAGCCTAAACTCTTCCACAGACATCCTGTTCCGATCAGATGTTCTAAACCTAATTTCCTCACAAGCCAAGTAGGAAAAAAAATCGAGAGGTTGGCCAAAATCTTGGTAACCAAGAAGTGAAATATTTCACCTGTCAATCCTACATCAAAAAAAAAAAAAGTTATTGAACTATAATATCGTATATTATAGAGATATGATAATTAAAATTGATAAATTGATCTTGTAAGAAGATAATTATTTATATATATAAGACTAAATGTATGTATCCATTATGACCTAAGAGCTTTACTCGGTAACATTAATTTATATGCAGACATTGTATATTCCCTTCTGTGTATGTATAGTACCTTATTTGCTTAAAGGAAGTGTTCTTAAGCGGAAGTGATTACTACGTGACAGATTGGATAACTGTCATCTTACATATATACATATCTATTTAAGTCTTAGAAACATACTGAACTATATTTTTGTTAATTTATCTATGATTAATTCATTTTTCAGACAATTTTATTTTTATAATATTTATTTTTGACAAGTCTTTCGCATTGTTATAAATTATTAATGGGTTAAATTTAAAATCTGGTGAATTCTTTGAATGATGAAAGCGCACGGTTTGTCTATAATTTGCTTCATCAATGTTTTATACTATATCTATGGTTTCCATGTCCTCACGCGTTGGTCTAGTGGGTAGCGCATTCGCCTTTCGTGCGAAAATTCAGGGTTCTATTCCTGTGAGGGCAAAGTCGGTGTTGACCCGCATCGTGATAAAAAGTGGGAAGGTACAGTTAGTAGCGCCCTAGGTAGCGAAGGCCGGAACTAAACGGCCCGGGAACTGTAGCGTGCTTATCACATGCCCCCCATTCAAATCGCCGTCTGGCAAGCTTTGACCCTACATGGGCTGTTGCGCCATAGGTTTTTTTTTTTTTATGGTTTCCATATTAAAAATAAACCAGATCCAGATAAAAATGGTGGTTACGTCCAATCAATTTGGGAAGCAAAGCCTTTCCACTTAACATAACTATGTAAATCTTAGTACTTAAGATTGAAGTCTCCTATGTGAACTACATTACACTGTTAAAAATAAAATCTGGACAGCGTCCGCTCTAGGAGCGGGCAATCCGGACCTATTTGTCCGGGACGCCATTTTAGGCTGTAAGTGTGATAAAAATATCGATGTGTTAAATACTCAATTAATAAAAAATTTCACAAATCTATTTTTTCGTTCACTAAAAATTTACAGTGCGTAGCATATTTATATTGTTTATGTCTAAAAGCTTACACTATTATTGAAAAAAATTAATGCAGAATTTGTAAAGGTTGATGCTTGAACTTGTTTGAACATGCATATAGTTCTCTGAACAGAATAGCAATAGCACGCGAGCAGAGCGGTGCTTCAGCTTGTGTTTGAACATGCATAGACTTGTTTAAAATATATATATATATATATTCTTAAGGGGCGGCAATTTGTCTTTTTGTGCGAGACGACGTAACCGGCCAGACCGGACGCTGATCTGGTGTGAATCATTCACACTACTTCCTTTAAATGCAGTTGTTATAATTCATTGTCAAATTTTTTTGAAATTTGCCATGGTTATTACAAGTTTATTTGAGCGTGCAGTTCTATAAATAAAGATGATCGGAAATTAACGATTTTTAACTCAATGGATGATGACATTGTCTGACAGCCAGCGCCCCTCTATCTCATACCATTAACAAAACTTGTAAGGGAGTTTAAACCTATAGTTCCCTCCCCCCCCCCCACCCCAAAAAACCTATGGCGGTAACAGCCCATGAAGGGCCAATGCTTGCCAGACTTATATATTTGGTTTGGGGGGAAGCATGTCGCTGTTCCCTCGCCATTTAGTTCCGGATTTCGCTATCTAGGTGCGCTACCAACTGAAGACTCCCACTTTTTCTCACGATGCTAGGTCTTTCACCGACTTTGCCCTCACGAGAATCGAATCCTGAATTTTTGCATAGATCCCCAAAAAATATACCTAAATCCAAATTTTTCCGACGAAAAATATTGCAAATGAGTAACGTGATACGTTACTTTTTCTGAGATGGTTAGCATCTCCATGTTAAAGGAAAATCTTTTTTTAATTTTATAAGGTTAACCGTTTTTTTTTCACATTTTATATTTTAGCATTTCATCTAATGTACCTTAATATAATATGGGAAGGTGGCATTAGGTTAATCTCTAAACTTCTTTACTTTCTATTAGGATTAGCTGCATATACTGGCTGATGGTCCTAAATTTAATTATATTTATGTCCTTCAAATCAGATCCCCTCCACCAATGAAAACAGTAAAATTTCAAAGTAAAAATTCCAGTTTAAATAAAGTAAAGTAAAGTAATGCCTATTTTTTTAGGCGGGCTTAACGTCCAGCTACCAAATTAGGTGTCGTGGCCGGGGCGGAAGCTCCTACTTTACTGTTAACATTTTTTAAACAAATATAAAATTTAGCAGTTATACGCTGGACTCGAACTCATGTCCTCCCACTTACTAGCCCATGCTTATAACCACTACACTAACACCCAACACCATTTAAAAATATTTAAATTAGAATGCTGAAAATTCGTGAAAAAAAAGTCTTGACGTGAATGTCTAATATATAAATAGGTTTAAGGAAAATTACTTTGTAGCACGAAATATTCATTGGTTATAATATAAACTAGGTTACTACAAAAGTTTTTATACACGAAAACAATGCTGACCTTTGAAATCAGAATAATAAATTTTTTGTATTGTTTTGTTTATATAATTTTATATCAATATTTACTTTAAAATAAAACTTTTCAGTTATGTTCCCAAAACAAAAACAAAAAAAAATCTGGTGTGAAACACTCACACAACTTTCTCTTACTCCAGTTGTCAAAATTATAATTGACAAATTTTTATAGTTTCTGTAACAAATTTAATGGAATTCGTCGAAAACTGAAAAAACTGTTCAGTAAACTTCCGGTTTACTAATTTTCTTAACACTTGGAATTTTAGCAATCTATTTATTTCTAATTAATTCTGTTTGATTGGTACAATTGTATAATCAACTATGATACCCACTTTAGAGGAAGCTGTAACCCCACCCCTCCCCCAAAAAGTGCCCTTAAATGAATTTTCCCAGAGAAATGTTTAAAATAAAACATGTAGATCTTTGCATGTTTAGTTTATATTAGAAGTTTCAAGAAAATCGTCGGTGCTATTTTTTTGAGAAAATCGCGAAAAAGTGGGGAAAAAAATCATTTAGTAAAATGTTAAAACAAACGCACTTCCGGTTATCCGACTTTTTTTCAAACTCGGAATTTCAACAACATATTTAATTCTAAATTAACATTATTTAGATGACAGAATTGTCTAATAAACTGAAATAACACTAGATGAAAACCTAACCCCACCTCTCTCCCAGGAGTGACCTTAAATGATTTTTTCCCAGAGAAATGTTTCAAATAAAAGTTGTAGCTGTTAGTATGTGTAGTTGATATATCAAGTTTGAAGAAAATCGTCGGAGCCATTTTTGAGAAAATCGCAAAAACGTAAAAAAAAAAAAAAAAAAAAAAAAAAAAAAAAAAAAAAAAAAAAAACGCACAGTCAGATCCCATGGTGATACGTAAACGTAATATCAAGTTTCAGTTTTCTACGGTTTTTCGTTTTTGAGCTATGCTGTTCACATACATATACACGCGGACCATTTGCTAAAAACCACTTTTTTGGACTCAGTGGACCTTAAAATGGATATTTCCAGTGAAAACTCGGTATCGAAAATTTGACACGATTACAATACTTCCTCTTACTAGGGAGGGAGTAAGAGAAAGTAACAAGCTGATATGAACCACTCATACAACTTTCTCTTATTGAAGTTTACAAAATTGTAATTGACAAATTTTATAGTTAGGATATACAAAATTTAATGAAATTCGTCGATGTTTTTATGGAGAAAATCACGAAAACTGAAATAAAAAAACTGTCCAGTAAAAAAGCACATCCGGTTTACTAATTTTTTTTGAAACTCGCAGTTTGAGCAGTCTATTTATTTCTAATTAAATTTGTTTAGATGGTAAAATTGTATAATCAACTAAGATAGCACTTTAGTGGAAAACATAACACTATCCCTCTCCCCTTAAAGATCAGTTAAATGAGTTTACCTGGAGAAATTTTTCAAATAAAAGTTGTGTAGTTCTTTTTATATGTGTAGTTCACATAAGTAGCTTAAAGAAAATCGTTAGGACTGTTTCAGAGTAAAATAGCATAAAACTGAAAAAAACGTTTTTCAGTAAAAACGCACTTCCGGTCATCCAATTTTCTTCAAGTCGGGAATTTCAACAACATATTTTATTTTAATTAATATTATTTACATGATAGAATTGTGTAATAAACTGAAATAGCATTTGGGGTACCCCCAACTCTTCACCACAAGTGTCCTTAAATGAATTTTCCTGGAGAAATGTTGCAAATGAAAGTTTCAAGAAAATCGTAAAAAATTAGAATGGAACAATCAGTAAAAATGGTACTTTCGATTGAGGAATTTCGTCAAATAATTTACTGCCGGATCCCAAGTTTGAACTTTCTGTGATTTTTTTTGTTTTTGAGTTATGCTGTTCTCATATACATACACACATACAGAGAGACCATTTTCTAAGCTCCACCACTTTTTGGGGCTAAGTTTAAACGTATATTTCCGGTCATAATTTGACGATCATAATACTTCCTCTCTTCTTACTACGACTAAAAGAAAGTAAAAAAAAAAGCGTTTTGGTTTAAACTTTTTCAAAAGTGGAACAAGATCAGGTCAGGCTTCACAGAAGTTGTCAATGAAGAAAGAATTGCTTGAATGTGTGGAACAGAATCCGTTTGTGACCACTCGAGTATTATCTACCCGTGTAGGGGGCGTCAAACGCCATTGTGAGTCATCTTCTCAGAAAACTGGATGTCCGGAATTTAAGACCATGAGATTAGATGTTTATGAATTGTTACAGAGTGCCCAGCCAAATAGCGTATCGATCTGTGCAAACATTTGATAACTGGTTTTGGAAAAGATTAATTACAAAAATGGATATTGTGTTATGCATTTTGAGCTTGTTCCAGACGGGGCACGGCAGAGCTCTTGATTCTGGTCTTTTTTTTTTATATTGTACAGCTGGATAGACTTTATGAAATCTTCTTAAAAAGAAGTTACTCCATTTTTAATTAACCGAAATAAAACTATTCTGCTACATGCTAGCGCTTCGCCTATCGTTTATTTTTGACTTTGGTAAAATTAGGAAAGGTAGAGGGATCAAGCGTTTTGTTTTGCCGCACCTTGCCTTATAGCTCCGATGTTACATCATCTATGGCTACATTTTCTCATACTTTGAAAATTATAAAACAGTGCAACTAGGATGCGAGAATTTTCGCTTCAAAACATAAGTATGGTACGTCACCAAATTGAAATTCCTGCTGAATAGTGGTTAGGAAATGAATTTTAAGAATAAGATTCAAGTAAGTCCATTTTTTATATTTATTTTTTATAATAACCTATTGTTTGTTTATTCGTACAACCGGAACCGTGATTCTCAAAATGAAATAGTTGCATATTTCATCTCGATAATTGGTAAACTTAATTTTTTCTTCCTTTTCAACCATGATCTGTTTCTGTCATGCAGACTTCACTTCAGTTTCTAAAAGTTTATGTCCCTTATTAACTGTTGTAATAAATGTGTGTTGTTACTAACTTTAGAACTGACGGGACTGAACTTCGTTAGACAATCGAACTTTGTGGTTAAATTGAACAGATACTTTTATAAACTAAAATGAAATGGAATTACTAAAAACCTATTTAAATTTCTGTATGAACTACAAACAATAAAGAACTTCCTACAAAATAAAAAGCCATGCTTTATCTTACAGGGTTCTAGTATGATAGCTGTAGTAGTGTAGTTTATATATTAAATCAAGTTAACTTATAGCGATAGGGCTTTGTATTCCCATTAGATTATTGGGAAAGACATGCAAACTTTTTTGAAACAAATTTATAAACTATCTAATATGTAACAAACCTTACTATGACCTTAAAAAATAGTGATGGAATTATTGATTATATAATCCATGAATGTCATGAAAGTTTGGATTGGCCAAAAAAGTTTACGAATTTTCCATTTTATTATATTTTATTCTTACACTCTCTAATTGCTGCCCAGAAATTAAAAATCGCAGCATGTTCACGTTATGACCTACCATCCAGATACTACCACCGTGGCGCACTTGTCACAGAAGTATCCGTCAAAATCCAACGAACCGGATTGTGGGTAAACTTTACTGTTTACCGAATAAATAATTATTTCAGTTATTTGCAATTATTTCCAAGAATTTTCAATAAACCTCTTATACTATTTACACACATAAATGCCTGTCATTTTTAATATGGATTACTTGTCTAGGAAAATCTATTTTTGGAGGGAGTTACAAGATAAGTTTTCTATTAAATCAGCTTGCCATGTAATCAGTTTGGATTCAGAATGAATATGAGCACAATTGATGCCTTACACTCCTTCTTGAGTAAAACATATAAATCCATTAATAATGGGGGCAAGACTTTTTCAATCTTTTACGATCTTATTAAGGCATTTGATTGCATCCAGCATGAGCTTCTAGTTGAGAAATTATGGAAATTGGGAATAAGAGGTATGTGTTCCGACCTGATCAAGTCGTATTTATTAGATCGTCAGCAAGTAGTATCTATAACTGGTCCATGATGCCGATATCAATTCCATTAAGGAACACTTGTCTTCGGCATTATCTTGTCCCTTTGGTGTTCCTCAAGGATCTTGTTTAGGACCTCTTTTATTTATATTGTATATTCATGATCCCCTGTGTTGAAGTCGCCTGGAACAATTAATCTTTTTGCAGATGATATAAACTCCAGTTTTAGTAGTAAGAATTTTCAAGCTGCAGCTCACGATGCAAGCACTGGAGCCAATGCTATCTTCAATTGGGCAACGAGTAATAATTTAAAAATTAACCCCGACAAGACCATCGGATTAAATTTTACTATTTCTCCACAGGGTAATACCTGTTCTCCCCTTATCATGATGGATAATTCCAGCATAAAATTTGTGAATTCTGCTTGTTTTCTGGGATTACACATTTCTACTGACTTGAAGTGGAAAGTGCATGTTGACCAGTTGATAGTTAAGTTGGCTTCAACTATTTATTTATTTTATAAACTGGCCAAATTTCTAGACATTAAAAATGATCAGGCCTTAAAAATGATTTACCACGGTAAATTTGAATCAACAGTGTCGTATGCCATTGAGTTTTGGGGAAACTCGCCGGAAGTATATAGAATTTTCAAAATTCAGAAGAAGATAATTCGTGTCTTGGTGAAGGCTAAACGGAAGGAAAGTTGCAAGGATCATTTTAAAAAGTTAAATATGCTTACTCTTCCAGCTTTATACATCTATAGATTGGCAGTGTTAGTGTTTAAAAACAAAGATGATTTTTTTGTCACTAAAAATATTAGCCTCTACAAAACTAGAAGTAAAGGTTTAGTTTGTCCACCATTTACTAGGTATACTACAATTCAGAATTCCTATATCTCCATGGGTATAAAAAATTTTAAAATGATTCCGTCATCTATTGGTGAACTCTTAAATTTAAAAGATTTTAAAAAGAAACTGAAAGACTATTTATTATTAAGTAAATGTATATATTCAGTAGATGAGTTTTTAACAAAATTATAAAAAAAAAACAATAACTACAATAATATAAAATTATTTCCACAATTTTTCCATTTCTCAGTTTTTATAATATTAGATTGGCGGCTTATAATCTATATACAGTTTGTGTTTGCTAATATATAATTATTGAGTTATTTTAATTTTATGTACTTTTTTATACATTATGTAATATTTACTGTGACGAGCCTTGTATGCATTTATATGTACAAATGATTTGAATAAAATTATCTATCTATCTATCTATCTAAAGTATCACTTCAGTACAGTGTACGAATCCATGTTAATATTATATTGGGTTGGTGCAAAAATAATGCAGGTTTTTGAACTTTCATCTTTTGTTTACTTCTGCTTGCCAAGTAAACAAAGATAATCCTCCAGTCTAGGTAATGGATTATAAACAATGTTTATTAATGTTGTTTTTCCTCAAATATCAGTTTAGTTTGTGTTCCATTTTGTATGAGTTAAGACCTCCGATATTCACCATGTCAAAACAAGATTTTCGTCAAATTTATTTTTACGAGTTCAAACTTGGTCGAAGTGCGGCTCAAACTGCGCGTAACATCAATGTTGTTTGGGGTGAAGGAAGCATCAGTGAATGTACAGTGCAGCGATGGTTCCAAAAATTTCGTGTTGGAGATTTTGATCTCGAAGACAAGGAAGGTCGCGGTAGGCCCTCTGTTGTTGATCACGACCATCTTAGGGCATTGGTGGAAGATAACCCTCGCAAAACCACTCGGGACTTTGCGAGAGAAGTTAGTGTTGACCACTCAACAGTCGTTCGCCATCTCGAACAAATTGGTAAAGTTAAAAAGCTCGACACGTGGGTACCTCACGAATTGACCCAGAGCCAAAAACATCGGCGTTTTGAAATTTGCAATTCTCTTCTGTTGCGCTACCAAAATGAACCATTTCTTAATCGAATCGTGACATGTGATGAAAAATGGATCCAATACGACAACAGGAGACGGTCAGGCCAGTGGCTGGACAAGGATGAAGCACCAAAACATTTCGCGAAACCAAGCCTGCACCCGAAAAAAGTAATGGTGACAGTGTGGTGGTCTACTGCAGGTGTTATTCATTACAGCTTCCTAAATACTGGCGAAACAATCACGGCTGAAACATATTGTCAAGAAATTGACAAAATGCATAGGAAATTGCAAAATCTTTGTCCAGCATTGGTGAATCGGAAAGGACCAATTCTTCTTCACGATAACGCCAGGCCACATATCGCAATGCCAACTCTCAGGAAACTTCAGGAATTGAAATATGAAACACTTCCGCACCCTCCATACTCCCCCGATCTCTCGCCGACGGACTTCCACTTATTTAGACATTTGGACAACTTCTTAAGAGGAAAAAATTTTAGGGACCGAAGTGAAACCGAAAATGCCTTCCGCGAGTTTATTGAGAGTTTAAATAAAGATTTTTTAGAAACTGGAATAAAAATGCTTCTGATACGTTGGCAACTATGGAACATATTTTGAATAAATAATCTTAGTTTTATACAAATTATAATAATTTTTTTTTTTGGCATATAAAAACCTGCATTATTTTTGCACCAACCCTGTACTATATTAAAAGTATAGCCAGATTTCTGAAGTTTTGGAATTTATCTCGAAGGCTGACTAAAGGTTTTCTCTGTAGCTCATTTACAAAATATGATGGTTAAAAATTAAATGCCAAAAAGTCCATAATATGTATAAAACACTTTATTATACAATATCGAACTTTTGACCCGGGAGCCAGATTATTTTCAAGGTTAATTGTTACCCAAAAAAAAAACTCATCCATAATCTCATAAAAAGAAAATACGCAAAATCAAACCATAGTCTCATCCAGAAAAACAACCAAAGATAGAAAATTCTATTCACTACCCTATATTCGTGGAATTTCTGATAGATTAACGCATAACTTTTCAAAAAAAAAAAAATAATAACACTATCAAAATTTCCTATTCTAATTCAAACAGCAATAAAAGATTTTTTTTAGATTTCAAAAAGACAAAACCCTTATAAATCTAAATTCCTATTGATGTTATTTACAAAATCACTTGTACAAACTGCCTGTCTGTCTACATAGGAATTCAACAACACAAATATGACGTTAAAAGAGAAAAAAAAAAAGACAACACTGCTCTCTCTCAAAATATGATTTACATCACTAGAAACAGCATATCTGTCAATTTTAAAACAGATTTGCTGATCTTAATGATGTCATATATACAAATTTATTGAAATAATAACACCGCTTTGTTTTCGAACACTGCTAAAAAATATTTAATATAACCTATCATCGAACTGTAACCTGCTATGTTGTTCTGATCTAATTGTGTAATCATGAAAATGACCTGGCGTCCAGGTCGAAAGCTTGATATTGTATAGCAAAATGTTTTATAGATTATTATATATTAGGGCTTTTTGTCATTTAATTTTAAACCATCACATTTTGTGAAATGGATTTATTTATATTTATATTTATTTAGTCCAAGAAACAAAACAAAGTTATAAGTGCTAACTCTTTAATTTTGTTACATTTTTTCAGATAAAAATATTTTTAGAAATTTTCTGGGGAATCAGTGAAATTAGATTTATTTTCGAATGTTATTATGATTTGATTTAGGCGCTATTCTCACCTGCCTTATGGTGAGAACTGCTATGTACACATACAATACTATCTTTATGTTAGAGCAACTAAACACAGCTTTGATAGTTTTACTATCTTACGAGTCCATAAGTTCATAACAATTTTATTTACAAAAAAAAAGTGGCTAAAATGTCAAATAATTATTTAGCAAGTTAATTTTTGTTTTCATAACAATTTGTATTTCTTTTCCAGGTGAGTTCCTAATCTACTCTAACATTTCATATTGTCTGGGTTCTTGTAAGTATTATCCAATTTAATAGATATTATTTTTGAATAAATAGATTCTATTTATTAATAGAATTTATTATTTATTAAACATAGAAATCATTCGTTCCACAGCTTTTTATTTCAATAAACTGGAAAAATAAACACTTCTATTATGTTTATGCATTAATTACCATCGAAGAGAGTATATAAGTAGAGCAGTGTGACAGGTGAAAAATGGATTAAGTTCCTACAAGCTTCTGATTTGGTAAGTCTAATATCCAACTACATTCGTAGCCACCAGAGCTAGTATTGCTTCTACCAAAAGTCTCTATAACAATACACGATCAGCGGTTTGGAATGGTAAAGAGTTATCTGATTGATTTACAACCTCAACTGGAGTCAAACAAGGTTATGGCCTTAATCCTGACGCTTTTCTCGCTTTTCATTGATGATCTCTACCAGCTAACTTGGGAGGTGGTATTAAAATTAACAACAGAATAATAATTAAAGTCTTGATATATACGGACGATGTAGTGCGGATTTTGGCTGAATCTTCTCTTATCGCTCTGCAGAAAATGATAGATGATTTAGAGGTTAATTGTGATCAGTGGAGTTTGAATGCGAATATAGATAAATCAAAGATTATGATTTTTCAAAATCACCAATCAAAATTAAGGTCCAATGAAAAGTGGTGGTGGTTTAAGAAAAAGAATTTAAAAATTGTAAAAACCTATAAATACATCTGGTATTTTGTCCGTCATAGCATGCATATTCATTTTGTTACTGGCCGGTTTCGGATTTTTATCCATCGTCAGAGCAAATTCACCAAGTTCGTGTAACAGAAATATTACGTTGAACCAAAATAACCCGGCCCGATTGTCATGGCAACGACTGAACGGGCACCATCGATTTTCTTTAAATTTTGCATATTATCCATACTCAATACCCACCGCTTTTATTTGAGACTTTTTTCCTTCCCCTCTTCAGGAGATATCGGGGGGGGGGGGACTGCAACGTTAACCTTTCGTCTAAGAGGAAACTTCAATAAGTTTATATAGTTCTACCATCTAAATAATATTGTAACGTTTTTTCCCTCTAACTAGCTACTGCAACTAGTTTTAAGTGGGTTCGTATAGATAAAATACTCTAAACTTCAATAAGACAAACACCAATTTATTGTTTTACACAATAAATTATAAATAGGACACTTAATAATATTAATTCACAGTTTAAACCACAAAAGTTCAGTTTGTTCACTTTTTATACACTTTCCGCAAACGTACACTTCGTTTGTAACTAGAAAAACTCTCTCAACTCTGTGTGGTCCCACTTTATTTATACCGGTGGAGAAGTGTCTAGAATGTTCTCAATTCTTCCAAAAAGAACTAGATGCGTCGCCAGCGCTTCCCAGCGGCTACTAAGAGAACTTTTGAGGTACATGCTTTCTCTCCTAGATGGGACCACTGCTGCGTTACAATATTAAGGTTCATTTAACGAATGCTAGGATTACAAATTTGAAGAAAATCGGTTAACCGGAAATGATTCTTTATAAGGTAGGTTTCTGCAACAACCTTTTCTAAAATGACTATAACTGTTTTCTTTGAGCTTGTAATACTAACAGTATACGTTACCCCCCTACCACCATTTTTGTTTATGTCAGGGCAATTAAGTGTGATTAAAAATAACACTTTTAAAGAAAATTGGAGTTAACTGGAAAGTCATATACCAGATTTTTTTTCAATTCGAATGTTCCAAGCCTCCCTCTCCTGCTTGAATTATCTTTTCGAGATGAAACGTTTCGGTCATTTTCAATTGCCCATCTTAGTGCTGTTAAATCAATTGCATATATAAAAGATGTAAGTACATGACAAATTTTCCTTGAATTGCAAATTTTACTGATTTGTCTTAAATATAAATATAGAAGTGTTGTGTGGACAAGTCCGTACCCAGGGCAGGTGGTTAGAAATGGTTTACAGTACTCCAGTAGAAAGCGTCAATAAATGCAACTAACCCCGTTATAATATTTGGAATTTAATGTTTTAACTTCCAAAAATCTGCTTAAAATTAATTTTTTCAGAGAAATGTTACAAATAAAAGTGATAGGTATATACAAGGGTCATTCAATAAATAACGAAACAAATCGCTGTTGTTTAGAGATGTTTAGGAAGTTCCAACTTCAACCGGTCGTCCATTTTGTTGCTCGTCACAGACACTTACACGGTCACTTTTGAACGTTGAAACAATTATTCCCGTACGCTTTCAATATTCTTTCATAGATTTCCACTACCTTTGATATTCTCTGCAACTAAAAATCTAATCACTGAATCGTTGTTCTACCGAGGTGCAATGCTCGAGCGGACTCACCATTGTTGACTGAATACATTTGAGGTTATGCGTACCAAATATTCTCGAAGTGCTGATGAGAAACTAAGTACAAGGGTGCGCCAACTTGACGCACTGAAACTATTGTATTGATTAAACAAACCGTTTCTGAATTACAGCGATTTGTCTCGTTACTTATTGTATTACCCTCGTATCTCAAAACCAAAAAAATTTTTTTTATTTAGAAGTAATTCTGTTGACATACATACAGACAACTTTTTTTTCTGACTCAGAGGACCTCAAAACAAATATTTTCGGTTAAAAACTCAATTTCGAAAATTTCACACAATCGCAATACTTAAAAGATCTTTCTAAATTCTTTCTCACAATATGAAACGAAAATGATAACTTTAAAAGATTCAGTAATCTTAGATTAATCATGGTTACCACCTTGATTTACATATATGTATAGGCCCTTGTATTGATCGTATTACCAATTAAATCACTAACTGAATTAATTACCATTTAATCTAATAAAACAACACTTGATAGATTACCCTAATAGCTTGGGTTTAGTAATTTTAGACATGCAAAACTTGTATAGAACTTTATATACCAATCTAAAACTTGATCGTATGTAATCAAAGATTACTGTTTTACTTTACAAGTAAATACTTTACTTTATAGCAAAAGTTTACAGATTTACCGATTTAATTTTATACACAAATTCATGATTCAATAATTCTTAATAATTTGCAAAACAATCAGATAAAATTTAAATATGAATAAGGGTATTCAATTAAAGTGGTGTATTCAAGCAGCGAGGTAATCAAGGAAATGATAGGGCGGTGAAGGCTCACCCTTTCTTCACCACCAGATAGGGATCAGATCACTCATTAGGACGTAGATGACAGTTACCTCTCAGGCTATGTGCATTGTTTTGCCAAGATAAAGCCAAGCAGGGCTCTTTATTAACGGCCTGCGTTCTCGTTAGTTGCTTACCGGCCATGTCAGCTGAATAGGCGTATTATCTTTGGACAGCCTTTGCAGTCTTGCTGAGGATAAGGCGGTGCATAATTTGGACAACCGTGAAAGCTGACTTTGGACTTCAAGCGCTGAAGAATCCTAAGCGTCTAAGTTTTTATGTGTTGCCAACTTGTTGGTGGATAGCTTTTTTGAAGTATTGCCTCGATTTGAGAGATTGTTGCAGGAACACATAATTATCTAGGTTTGATCAATCAAATTGAGTATAATCCGAAATATTGACTCTAAACGTACAGTATACTCTTTACTTTTCAATTTGAACGTAACTTTTCCTTAGTATTAAACGACCTAAGAGAAAGTTTGTATTCTTGCGCCATGTCAAATCTTTGAAATTGCGTTTAGATAAAGCTCAAGTTAAGTCTGAGCTTCCTTAGAGTACGCAGATGATGTGGCACTGATATTAGAAATGCATCACTGAAGAGTTGCCTTATGGAATTTGAAGAAGGGATAACAGACTTTAGGATACGGGTAAATCTATCACATAGTGATAACTAAAAGAGGAAGATTTACAAGTTTGGGAGCACTTCTTCGAAGCCGTGAGTGAGTTCAAGTATCTAATATGTATACTCACCAATAAAAATGAGATTTGTTCACTCGGCTCTTCGAAACAGGAACTTATCTAGGGCTGCAAAGATCGCCATTTATAAATAAAACAGTGATTAGACCCATCGTCACTGACTGATAAATAAAGGAAATAAAGTTGAAATACCGGGAAAGGAAAGTTCTCAGATCGATTTTAGGACGTTGAGAGAAAATGAGAATTCTGAATTGAAAGAGCTGTATAGGGAGATGGATTTGGTGGGAGTTGTGAAAGTAGGAGATGTGAAAGTTGGTTGGGTCATCTACATAGGATGGATGCAAACCGCGGCCAAGAAAAGGCAACTACAAAGGATAGCCAGATGGTAAAAGATCACGGAGAAGACCGGGTTTAAGATGGTTATAGGACTTGGAAGAAGGTATGCAGGAACTGGGTGTGCCAGGTATTGGCGGAGGAATGCTGGCAGTCGTGACGCCTTGAAGATTTTGTTGACTGCCAGGGATGACCTTAGACCGTAGAGGCGTGGTGTGAATGAATATGGAGATATGGAAATATCGCTTAACTGCCCAGTCAGGATGGTTCTGGTTTGATAGACTAGCAAAATGTAGTCAAATTCCGGTAGACAATATATCTTAAGGCGCTACCACTGCTGGTTTGAGGCAACGGGACCCCCTATCGCCGGTGTTATTCAACCTGTGTCTCGAGAAAGCTTTAAGAGGTACAGAAATTAATCCAAATGGGTCAATTTATAACAGAATGGTCCAGTACATGGCGTATGCAGATGATGTTGTTATTGTGGCAAGATCAGAGGTGGCTTTGATAGACGCATTCAGGAAATTTGTAGAGGAAGCAAATAAACTCAGTCTAGATGTCAACATTGAGAAAACAAAAGGTATGAAATTATCCAGGAGAGAAAACAGGCAGGTGACATCATATGTTGTCACCTGCCTGTTTAGCGGGTTGCACGTTCGACCTAACGGACTCCTTTACATACCTAGGTGCTATATTAACTGAGAGAAATGGTTGCGCCGAAGAGATCAAAGCTAGATTGGCTGCGGGTAACAGATGTTATTTTGCGTTAACTTCTTTGTTAAAGTCCATGGGCATTGTCTAGAAAGGCAAAATTAAAAATATACACCACCTGCATTAGGCCAATAGTGACTTATGCCAGTGAGACATGGGTGATGACGGGGACGGTAGAGAAAATGCTGAATACATGGGAGCGAAAAGTGTTGAGGAGAATATTTGGTCCCGTTCGCGAAGGGGAAATATGTAAATGCAGGACCAATAGAGAACTAAGAATGTGTTTCTCTGAGCCGCACCTAGTGGCCTTTATAAAAAAAGGCAGATTACGTTGGTTAGGTCATGTCCAAAGAATGGAAAAAGAGAGGGGTCCTAAGCGAGCTTTAAAGGGACATCCAGGTGATAGTCGCCTTCGAGGAAGGCCGCGAGTAAGATGGCTTGATAGTGTGGAGAAGGATTTAAGAACCTTGCAGGTAAGGCGCTGGCATATAAAGGCGGAGAACAGAGAGGTCTGGTCAGAGATTGTGGAGGAAGCCCAGGTCCTTCAAGGGCCGTAGTGCTAAAAGAAGAAGAAGAATATATCTTAAGAACAGAGAAATATAACGTACTATTCTCCAATACGCCTGTATGAATGTGTAAAAAAAAAAAAGAAGACATATAGTAACTGTAATGGAATCGTTTGATGTGATTCCTGATGTAGTAGATGTCTTGAAGAGGGCGGAAGTTAGTTGAGAGATTTTGGAAGTTAGTGCATCGAATTATTAATACGGATTTTATAAAAATAAACTGTATTTTAACAATAATTTTAACGTATAAATGGTACATATAAATAAGTAATAAATTGGAATGATAAAATAAACGAACTAAGATAATAAGTTTAAATGAAACTGTGTATAGTCGCGTAAACTGCTGCTCGTGTATATGGACGTGCTCGTATCGTCGTATAAGATATAATGATGCTCTCGTTGTATATGATAGTTTATATATCGGTTTTGGCCACACTCACACCAAGACATCTGTCCTAGTGTGCGACCTTGTGCGACCTTCGTAGTTTGGTGACCTTATTTAGGTCAGTGGCCAACCTTATCGGTGCTTGCTTTTGATGTAAAGTATTGAAAAGGGCTTTGTTGTTTGTTTGGCCGGCATTGTCTTGAAGACGGCGGCCTGCTAGGTCGCTGGTTATAAATTGCTCTTTTATTACTGCCATCCTTTGTTAAGGTAGCAGCTGGCTGGAACCACTTTGACATTGGTATGACTTTCCATGTCATTATATAACAATACGAAGTAAGAAGTAGAGCAAATAGGTTAGCGTACTGGACTTCCACGCGGAAAACCCAGGTTCGAGTCCAGCTGTGTTGCGCTTAGATTTTTTCTTCCTAGGAGCCTCTACAGCTCGCTGTCCGATGATGGACAGTGTTGTCTGTAACGAGAGAATACTGTCCGGAGGCCGGAGTGCACTGAGAAAGCTCCGGACGCCAGTGGCCATAGATGTTGACGCTCCTTAAATAAAAAAAAAACAAGTAAGAGAAAATTTATTAATTATAATCTTAAAAACTGTAGTGAGAGAAACAGTTTTTTTACCAAAGTTTTTCATACCAGGTTTTGTTAAAGAAAATTTAAATCTATCTTACACTAAATAGTTATTTCAATATGGCGGTAAGAGAAATTCATATCAATGTCTCACACCAGATTTTTATTTAATAAATAATTTTATCTTATAAAAAATAAGTCTGTTAAAAAAGTAATAAATTGTCAAACTAGAGCGGATAGTAATAAATTATTTTTTTTATTTATTTAATATTACACTCACTGGGTATAAACTTCCCCTTTGGAAAGAGACAAGTTGTTTTGACAGTTACCGTCTGTCTATGTGTCTGTCGATCTTATCTTCCCATTTCTAAATATCATATTAAATATAATATTAAAACTTTTGGCAATTTTTTATTTGAATTATATTTTTAGATTTTCTTCTAATAATGTTTAATAAGTAAAAAGTCATTTTGATAATATATTTCACTTATGGGCTGCACAATTTCCGGACCAAAAAGGTTATATTATTCTTTATATAACGAATTGTATAATTCATTAACTAGAATAGTCTCGATTGAATGGTGATCTATGAGCTTTTGGAGTTTTAAGTCCAAACTATAAGCCAAAAAAATATTTAGTTTAAATAAAGAATTGGCGTGCCTGATCTCGTAGGGTGTTACAAGAATGAAACTGTGAATGAGTTGATATGAGAGATGCCATTTGTCAGACCCGAACTACTTTGTATGGCATTTCTAAATGTGTCTGCGCAGCAGACACCCAAGGCGAGATAGCGAGTAGCGGAAAAAACACAAAAAAATGAATAGTAATGTCAGACCAATGAAAACGAGACTTACCCTTTGGTGACGGTGAATGATGAATCGAAGAAGGGTTGATGAGGCGAATGGCGGACTGAGAAAGGAAGAGGTGGCGTGTGTGTGTGTATGGTGTGAGTGTGTGAGTTGGCGAAAGAAAGGAACACAGGTGAACGGAAAGGGAGGGATTGGAATGCTCCTTTAAAAGCGGATGACGCTGTTGTTGAAGCGGTGGGTGATTGCGAGTCCACTACGGCGCAGGTGTACAACACTTACTACAGAAGCAGAAGTGGTAAATACGAACTTGCATTGGCGAGATATAGAAGGTAAGTAAGTCAGAACACACGGCGTTCTGTGCCGGATGTGCAAGCGGAAGTAGTGGAGAAACTAAGAGGCAAAGGATTGCTGCACAATATTAGAAAAAAAACTAAAGGGAAGCGGCCGGCGTGGGTAGACAGTTCTGAGAAAGCACACGTACGCACGTGCGGCCGCGCGCATGAGCGGGAGTAGGAAACAGCTAGGCGTACTAGCAGACGCAACAAAATGGCTAAGTCTTTTATGAAATCTGGATGGCTAATAATACCCCAGCAGATCCTGAGGAATAGATGCCAGATTTTAAAGACCTTTAACCAAAGTTCTTTACTTGGTTTTGTCTTAACGAAGATCCCTGGTTAAGCCGAGCCATATGTAATCAATGGTCTGTATTATTGGCTCAATTCTATTGGATTTGGTACGAAAGGCGGCGATTAGTTGGATCTGTGATTATCTAGCTCTTAGCTTGCGAAGGCATGATTGCTCTGAAGTTCCTATTGTTGTAAGTGGATAAATCTTAACTGTCTTCATCAATATTTGGACCATTGTCCAACCATGATAGGAGTTACTAAAACTCTTAATGATAAGTAATGGAATGAATAAGATACCACAATTCATCCTTGGCCTGACAATGGTTGAGTCTAGAGGCGAGGCCCACTTCTATCGTTGAAATGCATTAACAAACAGACACATTCAAAGGGTAATTGTTGAATATATGCTTGGATCCACCATGTTGGATAACATGCATGACTTTATCATGCTGTAGCATGCTTAATTTTAGTTGGTTCTTTCCGGGTTCATAGTTTCACCCATCGACAGAATATGGCTAACAGGTCCCTTGTAGCGAGGTGACTACAGTTAAAGATAACTAAGTCATGTCTTAACGAACGCTTTCATTAAGCTGAACTATGTAATCAATAAAGTTGAAAACAGTGCGGTTGTCAGTTACAACTCACCAGTACATTTTTTTAGTTGTTAGTTTGTATACATGTTTCTTTTACTATAGTTAGTTGGAAGTCAACTCTCTGCATGAACTCAATAGCCTTACACTCTGACGATCTATGAGAATACGAAACCGGTCAGAATCCGCAAAATGAAGCATGCAACGACAAATAAAATCCATAGACATTCAGAGAGAATTTTAAAATTCTCTCGTTAAAGAGAAAAAATCAAATCAATTGATTTATACTATAGAACATGTTTATTATTACTAATTATTTTCATTGAACATGGATAAAATATCATTGATAATTTATTAATGGATTAAAATAGCTTTAAAAAATCTGTTGGCTACCAGTTTTCTGATTCTTATTACTGCCACCTACTGAATTATCAAATACTGCAGCAGAATTTCCGCGGCCTAATTTTGAGAATAGACTCTCTCATTACGTATAATTTATTATGTTTTCTCAACAATAACTTCAGATTCTACTCAGCCCCACACCCCCCCCCCCAATTTAACCCTATAAAACTAAAGAAAAACTTAATAAAGAATTCATTGGAAAAACGTGGAAAAGTTCTATAAAAACCAGAGTTTAATTTAAAATTAACATCATTTATTTTCCCCTATTTACTACGTTGATTTCGGATTATTTATATTCATAATTTTATTTAAATCTTTATCATCTGCAATCAATCATATTCGATGAAAAGATTTCCCAAGAGGAAGTCATGGAATTAATGCTTTTAAATTTTAATACTATTTCTAAATTTTATAACAAAACAAATCTGATTTGAAACATTCAAACAATTTTCTCTTATTCCAATTTACATTAATTATTATAATTGACAGATTTTCTTTAGACTTATAACTCTTATCATAAATAAATAATTATTAGTTGCTTTCAGTGTAATATCAATGAAAGGATATAAACTTAATGAAACGACTTTTTTGAGGGAGCGGGACATTCCAGCACCCGAAAACTCTCCTTTTCCTATGCATTCTCTCGGAAAAAAAGTTTCATATAAAACCAATATATATCTCTCTATATATACATGAATGGTCAGTATACTAAATTCAATGAAACTCGATGGTGTCAGTTGTGGAAAAAATTGTAGAAGTTAGACTTATTTCTTTTTAACCTCCACTTTTTACTACTGTATTGAAAACTGTTAAAAAAAATCTGGTGTAAACACTCACACAACTTTCTCTTAATCCAGTTCTCAAAATGATAATTTACAAATTTTATAGTTTGTGTACCAAATTTAATGAAATTCGTCGAAAACTGAAAAAACTGTTCAGTAAAAGCGCACTTCCGGTTTACTAATTTTCTTGAAACTCGGAATTTCAGCCATCTATTTATTTCTAACTAATTATGTTTGGATGATAGAATTGTATAATGAACTAGGATACCACTTTGATGAAAATCTAACCCCCCTCCCCTAAAAGTGCTCTTAAAAGAAATTTCCCAGAGAAATGTTTTAGATAAAAGTTGTAGATCTTTGCATGTTTAGTTTATATACGAAGTTTCAAAAAAATCGTCGGAGCCATTTTTGAGAAAATTGCGAAAAAGTGAATAAATCATTTAGTAAAGTGGTAAAGTAAACGCACTTCCGGTTATCCGATTTTTTTCAAACTCGGAATTTCAACAACATATTTAATTCTAATTAACATTATTTAGATGACAGAATTGTCTAATAAACTGAAATAGCACTTTAGATGAAAACCTAACCCCACCCCTCCCCCAAAATGCCCTTAAATGAATTTTCCCTGAGAAATGTTCAAATAAAAGTTGTAGCTCTTTGTATGTGTAGTTAATATATAAAGTTTAAAGAAAATCTTCGGAGCTATTTTTTGAGAACATTGCAAAAACGTAAAAAAAACAACTAGTAAAGTGGTACTTCCGGTTGAGGAATTTTGACAGATAACGCACCGTCAGATCCCATGGTGATACCTAAACGTAATATCAAGTTTCAACTTTCTACGGTTTTTCGTTTTTGAGCTATGCTGTTCACATACACACACACACACATTTGCTAAAAACCACTTTTTTGGACTCAGGGGACCTCAAAACGGATATTTCCGGTGAAAACTCGATATCGAAAATTTGACACGATTACAATACTTCCTCTTACTAGGAGTAAGAGAAAGTAAAAAATGAGGAAAAATGCCGTTAATTTCACTTCATTATTTCAAACCGTTGCCGAGATTTTCAATCATTAAGATTAAATTTCGTCGTTTTTTTTTTTCTTATTTCTCTGTTACTTAGACTAAAATTTCGCAATTATGCGAATTTTCTCATTAATTTCGCATAAATAAGAGAGTTCAAATGCTGATAAAACTTAAAACCTATTACTTTCTCTTACTCCTAGTAAGAGGAAGTATTTTTAAAACCATAAGGGACTTAAAAAATCCGGTAAAACATCATTAAAACAAAACATATATTCTAGTTTATTTACAAAAATTGATAAAAAAATATTTCCTATTTATTTAAAATGTCCTCCTCGACTTAAACGGCACAAGTTATAGTGGCTGCCCAATAGATGAAGTTGCTAATCGTATCATGTCTGCCGAAATTACTAAACAGTTTGGATTAAAATCTTCTGTAAGTGCTTCTGGAGTTGTTGATTCCTTGGTATAAATTTTTTCTTTGAGATATCCCCAAAGAAAAAAAAAAAAATCAAGAGGGGTTAAGTCTGGCGATCTAGAAGGCTAGCTTACCATCCCTGTCTTCCGATCCAACGGTTACTGTACATCTCATTCACTTCTCTCCTCGCCACTGAGGTAGAATACGCGGGACAACCGAATTTGTGTATAACTTCATAGGAAGACTACCGTACCTTGCTACTTCAGGAACAGTTGTTCTTGGAAGAAGTCCGCTACTCTAGCTGTTAGGGTTTATCCGCACCTAGTTTCCTTGTAACTTATATCTATAAAGGAATTACTCACAGTAACTCCCATCTCTTACTAACACGCTTTCTTCTCTCTCTCTCTCTCTCTCTCTCTCTCACACACACACACACATACTCTCTCTCTTTTTTTCGCAAATACACGCCACATATACACACCTCTTTCTCGCCTATTCTCTCTTTTCCCTTTCAGCTTCTTCAACTCATTGAGCCTTCAAAATTTAAACTTTCATCAACCGCTCCTGTGCCGCCACCATTCGCTCCTATAACCTTCTTGCCATTCTCATCGAGTATCTGGTTTACGCCCAAACATAAACACTTAATAAATGAGAAATGCCATAATTGTTGGAACCATATTCCTTGTTCTGACATTTAATGGCACATCCTCCAGCAACTGTGGTAACTCTTGGCGAATAAAATTAGCGTATTCTTGCCCATTTAAGAGTACCTAGCAGACAGTATGGGCTAATAATTTTGTCTCCAACCATTCCCCACCAAACATTAACAGACAGAGATGTTCTCAGTAACCGCTGGATCCTCAACAACGGTTTGAAATATTGAAGTGAAATTAATGACATTTTTCTTCATTTTTTGTTTAATAGTTTTTAATTCAGTAGTAAAAAGTGGGGGGGGGGGTGTCAAAAGGCAATCGCCACTTTCTAGTTATAAGTTGTAAGGCAGCAAAAAACACTAACACCATCATAAACTAGAACGAAAATACTTCAACAAACATTATTCTTATTGCTTCTTAATCCTAGTTTAGTATTGTTTTCTTTCTGAACATTTTCTATAGGAATTAATGTTTGCGAATTAACAATAGATCAATATATAAATTAAAGTACATTGCTTATAATCAATTATATGGTGTTCCACTTCTAACATTGAAACAACGACGTGAGCATTGTGAGGGACAAACAATTTACACAGGTCTACAAATTAGACTAAACTAACAACTATACAAATGTACATAGATAATGGAAGTTGTAACCCACAACCGGATTGTTTCCAATACCTCAAACAGGGGTTCCCAATACCTCATCAATTTCTAAACACGTAAAATATGTTTACAGATTAATTGAAATCCATTTAATGGAACTATTTGAGTTATTTGTTTGGAAGATTACCATTTAACTTTCTCTTACAGCTTTTATTAAGAAATATTTTGCATGCGTGTCAGTTTTTGCGAACATCCTTGGTGTTCCAAGGATGATCATCATATGTGAGCTGCTTCTAGCGGTCTAGAAATCATCATCTCATGCTGACTCATAGTAATCTCACTTATTCTTCTCACTGCTTTATAATTAATGTCGTCCTTTAGGAAAAGTGAGCCAAAGGCTTTTAAAATATCATTATTATCAGATTGTGCAAAATCGGGGCTATAGAATAGGATGAAGTGATAAATTTACATTCATCCACTATCGCTATCATTGGAAAGTATCTGTGATGCTTTCCAGCTTTGCGGACCCAACCATAATAACAATGAATCAAATAGATTGCCCACTTTAAAGAAAATCTAGGACTTTACTATTTTTTTTTTTTGCAAGTTATTGGATTTTTACTTTCTCTTACTCCTAGTTGTAGGGGTAGTGAACCCCCACCACTCATCCACACTAGCGAGTGAACCCCCACCACGCATCAGAGAGAAAGAGCCCCTCTCGAGAGAGAGGAGAGGAGAGGCCAGTTGGATATATATACGAGAGACAGAGTCAAAAGGGATATTCTGTTCACAGTCTCACACTTGAATTGTACACATCGTTTAGCCACGTCAGTCAGTCTGTTCAGTTCTTGTAGTGTAAAGTATACAGTCCTTGGCAGTCAGTCATATACATATATATCAATTATATATCTTATACCGATATTGAGGTGTTATTTATCTATCAACATCTACAACCAACATCTCCTCCTACAACCATTACATAGTAAGAGGAAGTATTGTAATCGTGTCAAATTTTCGATATCGAGTTTTTCACCGGAAATATCCGTTTTGAGGTCCCCTGAGTTCAAAAAAGTGGTTTTTAACAAATGGTCTGTGTGTGTGTGTCTGTGTGTATGTGAACAGCATAGCTCAAAAACGAAAAACCGTAGAAAACTGAAACTCAATATTCCGTTTAGGTATTACCATGCGATCTGACTGTGCGTTATCTGTCAAAATTCCTCAACCGGAATTACCACTTTACTAGTTGACTTTTTTACTTTTTTGCGTTTTTCTCAAAAATGGCTCCAAGGATTTTCTTCAAACTTGATACATCAACTACATATACAAGGTGCTACAACTTTTATTTGAAACATTTCTCTGGGAAAATTGATTTAAGGGCCCTTCTGGGGAAGGGGTGGGGTTAGGTTACCCTCTAAAGTGCTATTTCAGGTTATTACACAATTCGGTCATTTAAATAATGTTAATAACAATTAAATATGTTGTTGAAATTCCGAGTTTGAGAAAAATCGGAAAACCGGAAGTGCTTTTGTTTTAACACTTTACTAAATATGATTTTTTTCACTTTTTCGCGATTTTCTCCAAAATGGTCCCGACGATTTTCTTGAAACTACACATATGAACTAAACATTCAAAGATCTACAACTTTTATACAAAACATTTCTCTGGGAAAATTCATTTAAGGGCACTTTTAGGAGAGGGGCAGGGTTACAGCTTCCTCTAAAGTGCTATCATACTTGATTATACAACTCTATCATCCAAATGAAATTAATTAGAAATAAATAGTTGGCCAAAATTGCGGGTGTGAAGAAAATCAGTAAACCGGAAGTGCGCTTTTACTGAATAGATTAATTTCTATAAATTTGGTACACAAACTATAAAATTTGTCAATTATAATTTTGATAACTGGAGTAAGAGAAAGTTGTGTGAGTGTTTCACACCAGATTTTTTCTTATACAAACCAATGTTTACATAAATCTTGGTATACTAAGTACGCACATATATGTCTAATCACTTTTTTTTGACACTTTCACTAGAAAGTTGAATTTAGGGAGATTCTTGGGCAGCTTCTTTCCTTCCCAAGTGCTACGTCCTTCTTCTAAAGTGCCATACGATAATAATCGTTTAGATTTCAATAAGTGTATACAATAGAAGACAACTTTTACAAAAAATAAATACCATAGTTAATGAAAATTTACGTTAGAATTACGTGAATTGCAGTAATGAAAACATTCTTATAAATGTTTTACACCATTTTTTTTATATACTTATTATTTTCTTACAATCTGAGCGTTTAAAAGACTCTATATTAAGGTGAATCAGAATAGGAACGCTCAATGTAAATATTTTAATAAAGTTTCATACGTTAAAAAGTAAATATTAACTTTAGTACTTTTATTAATATTAAACTTTATAATTACTTTAATTATATAAATTGTTAAATAAATAAAGCCGTGAATTCATTAAAAACATTATTAAGAAAACTTGAATACAATATTATTAAGGAAACAATATATTTACAGTTCCTGTAAGTTTAAAAAAATCTAAAATTTGAAACATCTAATACAATTTTCAATTATTGCATTTCTCATTTATTAAGTGTTGTAATGTTATGGTGTGGATGTGTGTAGGTAGCTTGTGGCGTGAGCGTTTTAGCAAAAAGGGCTTGTGTTTGTTTGAGATAGAATATAAGAATATAATCAAGAAAGCACCACTGATTATAAAATAAATATATTTTCTAACTGAATTTAAATAGCTTTATAATATCACAGCGATTAAGTATAAATCAATTAATTAATCTAGATTAAATGCCAAACTCTTATGTTTTAACTTATAACTTGATTCTGGTATAGGATACTGGTCTGATGCTTTCACCTTGATTTGTAGCACTCGTCTGTCTTAAAACAATCTCTTCTCTTTGTCCGTTTAGTGCCTCCCCTGTTAGGAGAAGGGGGTAGTACAATGCCATAATTGTTCTTGTACCGTACCAGTAACTGGACTTGTATACCTGGCTAGCCCTTTTGCAATGGAATGTCAATCTTTTTCTTAATTTAAGATAATTATAAAATATTCTAAATTATTTTTAAAAACTATTATTTTTCGATTTCGTCCTTCCACTACAGTGTTTATGTTTGGGCGTAAATCAAGCCCACTCGATGCGAATGGTGAGAAGGTTATAGAAGCGAACGGTGGCACAAGAGCGGTTGATGAAATTTTAAATTGAAGGCTCAATGAGTTGAAGAAGCTGTGAAAGGGAAAAGAGAGAATAGGCGAGAAAGAGGTGTGTATATGTGGCGTGTATTTGCGAAAGAACGCGTGCTAGTAAGTGATGGGACGTGCGGTGAGTAATTCCTTTATAGATATAAGATAGAAGGAAACTAGGTGCGGATAAACCCTAACAGCTAGAATAGCGGAGTTCTACCAAGAACAACTGTTCCTGAAGTAGCAATGTGCGGTAGTCTTCCTATGAAGTTATACACAAACTCGGTACGGGCACTTTGGAGAGGCGCGGAAGGCGTACTTCAAGCGTAAAAGTGCTGAATTTAAATGTTATTGTTTGGCGAGTATAAGGAAGAAACACTTTGCCGGGGAGCACTGGCTATAAACACTTTTATACACTGGAAAGGCGCGTAACTAAATTTGGCAAAGTTCATTCGTCCAAATCAAGAGAGCGAGTGTAGTAATTTTTTAAAGGGACAGAGGATATCAATGTAATATTGTTTTCACATTGCACGGTTTTTTTCCCATTGAAACTAAACATTTTCATTTTGTTTGTCAATGAGATAACAAGTATTTCAATGAATCGTGAACAAATTATTGCTTTGTGTTATTACATCGTCGCCGAAGAAGAGTAAAACGAAATCGTCTTTTTTGGGTGCATCCCATCAATCAGCGGAGAGAGGAAGTTGGGATTGTTTTGCACATTCTTTGAAGACCTGAGGAATGACGAAAATAAATTTTTCAACTATTTCCGGGTTGTCTATTACATCCTTTGACGAAACATCAATAGTTTTGTCCCATAGTACAGGTCTACTTTGCATACAGGTTATCAAAACTTCAACATCAATTTCATCCATTTTAATAATACTGATATATGTCTAATAATATATAGGGAAGGTATACTATTTCAACCGTTTATATTAGATTTTGGTGAACAGTAGAAAAGGTTATTTCAAAGGGCGCCAAAAAGAATGTAGTTGCCGTACGTCACAAAACCGTGCAATATGAAAGCATACATTTAATCATATAGGCCAGTGAGTCAACGACGCCGTCTATTTCAGTGGCACCAAACGGTGCGGAACGGCGTTTTGCCGTCACCGTATAATGTGAAAGGCCCCATGCTTTTCTTCACTCCACTAAAAAAAATCTGGCCGTACGGTTTTTTTGCCGTACGGTGAAAACCGTATAGTGTGAAACGAGCCTAAGGGTGTAGGAAAGTAAGAAGGGGCAAAACCTCGCGAAATAAAAGGCACCGCCAATCCCACGCGATAAACATAGTTATAAAATAGAAATATAAAAATGCAGTAAAAAAAGTTAAGCCTCAATGGTGCCTGCGACCAAACAGTTTACTTACCGCTAAACTATCCATGGCGAAACATACACTTATAGGTACAGAAGCGGCACACTTTAGAGAGATACATGACGTCCCAGTTCTTTCAAGATTTCTCTGAAAAAGCAGTTTTCTGGAAAAAATGCTAACAAAAGTGATAGCTCTATATTTGTGCACTTAGTATAAGAATTTTTAAAAAAATGGAATATATCAACTTTTTTAACTTACTGAGATTCTCCGTTTTTGTTTTTTTTTTTAGTTAATGTTGATCACAAAAACACATGTTCTTAAAAATCACTTTTTTGGATTCAAAAGACCAAAAAAATTTCTATTTCATTTTTATTTTTACTGAAAACTCCATATTGATTGCAATACTTCCACTAGTAAGAGAAAGTAGAAATGTGGTGTGAAACACTCATATAGCTTTCTATCGTAATACTGCATTTCTTCAAATTCAACTGTGCAAATTCTCTTTCTGCGTGGAATTACTACTTTATACTTAATTGTTCTTAATATTACATTAGGCACAATAACCATTAATAAAGTGAAGTGAACTTTAAAAGAGAATTGTCTAAACTGCTCCTGATTCCCCTTAAAAACAAAATTCACAGAAATAGAATAAAAGTCAACCTACATGATTTTATCTGGTATTTTATCCGTCCTAGCATGCATATTTATTTTCTTCCTAACCGGTTTCGGATTTTCATCCATTGTCAGAGCAAATCCACCAAATTCCTGTAAAGAGTTCACTTCAACGTCATGTTTCTGTTACTTGTTACTCACACTTGTTGGTTGTATATAATTATGTGGGGAGATTATAAGGTTATGTTACTATGTGTATGTGATTAATGGCAAAATGGAATTATATTAAGTTATGATTAGACATTAGAAAAATAGTGTATAATAAATTTGTTTACTGTTTTGCAGAATACCCATAACTAAATTTTTTTATAGTGTTGTAAAGCATGCTCAGTGTAAGGGTGTTGTAAGGAGATGTTGGTTGTTGATGATGATAGATAAACACCTTAAGATTGGTTTAAGCTATATATTATTGATATGTGTATATATATAACTGACTGCCAGGGACTTTACACTTTAGAATTTAGAACTGAACTGAACTGCACTGACTGACGTGGCTAAAATGATATGTACGGAGTGTGAATCAACAGAGGATGATGTAGGGGTAGTGAACCCCCACCACTCATCCACTCTAGCGGAGAGAAACAGCCCCTCTCGCACAGAGAGGAGAGGTTCGGCCAGTGGATATATATATATGAGAGAGAGAGAGACAGTCAAGGATTCTGTTCAATTCAGTCTTACACATCAGACATCATTCTGTTGATTCACACTCCGTACATATTTTAGCCACGTCAGTCTGTCAGTTCAGTTCAGTTCTAAATTCTAAAGTGTAAAGTCCCTGGCAGTCAGTTATATATATACACATATCAATTATATATCTTAAACCAATCTTAAGATTATATTTTTTTTAATTGAGTGTACACCCTTACACTCAGTGTCTCATCAAGTTATTTTTATTAGGGAGGGGCGATAAGTTATTTCAGGAATATACTGTACTAATAGGAATAGATAAAGTTTGAAGAAAGGCGATGCAAAGTTTATGAACAGACAAATGCTTGTACAAGTAAGTGTGAGTAACAAGTAACAGAAACATTACGTTGAAGTGAAGTCTCTACAAGAACTTGGTGAATTTGCTCTGACGATGGATGAAAATCAGAAACCGGTCAGGAAGAAAAAATAAATATGCATGCTACGACGGATAAAATACCAGATGTTATCCAGCATTGCGGATCCATCCGCATATACATGATTTTAGTATGTCTAGAGTAGGGATTGTATACCGGTTTACCGATTTACCAGTTAACCGATAAATTGACAAAAAAACGTTCGGTAAACTTACCGGTAAATTTTTGACCTTTTTATGTAGAAAATATGGTGTTTATAGATATTTAAAAGGGCTATTTTCAAGCGTTGTATTGAAAAAAAAAGCATTAATATATAGCAGAAAGGAGAGAAGGACTGTTTATACAAACATATTACACTACTTGACAGACCCTCATTTGGTTTTTCGGGTCAAGAAAATTATGACATTTTTAATATAAACAGTAAAGCAACAATAATCAAAAGCATTGATGAAATAATTTCAATTATTATTGATAGTAGTCAAAGTCACTTAAATGATCCTGATTTGGTGGAGTCCAATTCAAAGTCAGATAACGATAATATTGATACTTCTACACCTAAATGTCGAATTACCAATGAAGCAGAAACTCTATGACCTTATCAACAAAAAACAGAATGTCAAAAAAAATTTCAGTTCCACAAGCAAAAAACACGAAAGTTTGTTTAGAATTACACTTAAATTTTTATATTTTTTATATTCTATATCTTTGAAATAAAAAAATGTGAAATGGAAATCAAAATGACATATTTTTTATCACCTTAATTTACTGGTAAACCGGTATTTTAATTTTTCATTTTCCGAATTATTAAAGATTAAAATTAAATATATAATGGAGTAGATGAGGAGAGAAATTAGGTTGATTAATTAAACGAGATATGAAGACACTGTTATAATATTGCTATAAGTTTACACAAACTGCACTGGACTTGTAATGATTTAATAGAATAAAAGGTGAGAGTAGAGATATAACACGATGCGATGTATGGTTGAATCTGATATATATATATATATATATATATCTTCTCACTGGCTTATATCCAGGTTCTCCCACTTAAGTAAGAGAGTACCAGAGAGGGTCTGTCTTCTCTCTCTTAATTCCCTCGTCTGTCTGCTCTCTCTTGCTATTATTATATTTTAAATAAACCATGCTCCAAAAAAAACTTTTTTTATAATCCAAGACCAACCAAACAGAATTTTGGGGGGGAAAACTATGTTTCTAAGTCAAAATTATGTTTAAACTATGTCACAATCTGAATTACTGAGATCTGAAACATGATAATTTTACCGTATACCTCCTTTTCGAGAAATTAGGAAAAAATGAAAGTGAAAGTGGAAATAAATTTTCTCATATAAAAATTTATCATAGAAAGTCCATTTAATTTTATTAATACAAAACCAAAGCGTGATATTGACACTATCTTCGATATTCTACTTGGTTGAACTAGAAAAATAATTGTCCTGTCTCTGAAATGATTGCTCCTTCAATTGGGGGAATTATTTTTAATATAAAATAATGACATTAGCATTGTTTTTTGTTATAAATAATGGATATTTTTTTTTTTTTTGAAATTTGTGATTGGAAAGGAATCACCGCTAACTTAAGGAGATAAATACATTCTTAAACTCTCCTACAATATTAGTATTTTTTGAAAGGATTGATTAATCTTTCAAATCTGTCATGTACAATCTTTGAAATTGCTTTAGGTGTATGACATTGACGAACTCTAGATTGAATCTATCTATTTTTGATTCAGTAAATGCTGTTTTTATGTGACAAATTCCACGACATAAGTCAGAATTGGGGCGCAATACATCTTTTGAGATTGATTTCTTAGCATAATTTTTATTGATATAAAGACGTCAATTTTACACCATCACCCTCCTTATGGATGAGCTCAGTGATTTTTTTTTTGTTTAATCTCAAAAGAGTTCCGGTTTGGATTGTTGCAACGAATTTCTCAACCATCTAATTTGGACTTGTGGCTCCATTCACATAGTGGATAATGGCGACATCTTTGCGTTAGAGGGAGCTTCTATCTGATTTTTTTTTTTTTATAGATCTGTAAGGGTGCAGGATAAAACAACTAATCATCTTGGGTCTGTGGTAGAAGCAGTGGCTATAAAGCCAAAAACCATTGCGACCTGCAATATCTATTGTTGCTCCCTTAGGTGTATTGGTGTGTTTTTATAAAGAATGTTGTCATCTGCAAAGTGTAAAATGTGTAATTGTTAGTGAGTGTGTGTTGTTTATGATGATGGTGGGCTTAGAGCTTGCCTGTAGGTTCGCCGAAGCTATTACTATCATTATTCAAAGTAGGTGTGGGCAACAATACCCTGCGTTATTCAAAGTCTCTCTCTAGGCCCAAAGAGGAATAACAACTATTGGATCTAGAACATGAATCCAGACTTGGGTCTTAACCCATCTAGAAAAAAACCATAACCTTAAAGGGAAACACTCTAAGCCCTTCCACAGACATCCTGTTTCAACTAAAGGTCTGAACCAGTGTGTCATGAGATGTATGGGTGTTTCTTCCTCTGTCTCACAAACTCTGCAAAAGGGCTATGTATGTCATAGGCCCCATCACCCACAAGTAAAGATGTCTTCTCAAATCATAATGCCCAGTAAGGGATCTGTAATGACATGCCAAGGTCATAGCAATGACAAACCTTCACAACACATAACAAAAGAAAGAATAATTTATAACTAGTGGCCTAGCCGGCCGCTGTCTTCAAGACAAAGCCGCGGCCAAACAAACAAAACCAAGGGTCAATACTTTACATCAAAGCAAGCACCGATAAGGCTGGCCACTGACCTAAATCACTGGTCACCGAACTAACCAAGGTCGCACACTAGGACAGATGTCTTGGTGTGAGTGTTGCTAACACTGATATAAACTTCGCCCCATTGGAAGAGGGGATGATTATACTTCGGTACGTCTTCAAGATCATTATACGAGCAGCAGTTCCGCGTCCCTGTACAGTTTTTATTTATACTTATTTCCTTAGTTGTGCATCTTAGTTTATTTATTTTAATCATTCTAAATTATTAGTTATTTATCCCCTAAGTATTTCTTGTTAATAGTTACCATTACTCACGTTTAAATTATTGTACAAATACAGTCAATTTTTATAAATTCCGTGTTAATAATTCGAGCACTAACTTCCAAAAATCTCTAAACTAACTTCCGCCCTCTTCAAGACATCTACTACATACCCCAGGAATCGCAATAAACGATTCCACTACATCTGGTGGCAACGGTGGGATCATCCGTTCATCCGATAAACGATTCCACTACATCTGGTGGTAGCGGTGTGATCTGATCATCCGATACATCCAATACGATACACCCGGATTCCACTACAGATCTGACCAATTATATATTAATTTTATCTAAGATTGATTTGATATAGACTTCTTTCAGGAATGTAAATTTAATTTTGTCTTTAATTTTATGATCTCTATTTTTAACTTGTCAGTATTCCAATACTGCATAAAGACACTAATAAGTACATTTCAACATATGTGATTGATTTCAACTAGCTATTTTTGTAAATTAAAGGAAACATAACTAATGAATTTTATGCCTGGTGGGGTGAAAAATTGGATGAAGTATGTATAATGCTATAAATAAAAAAAGAAGTTAAAATGTAACTATTAATGTCGAGAGAGAGCTTACGCTAGAAGTACTGCAATTACATAGTGATGAGAACACAGCGTTCTATTATTAACATTTTGGGGAACTTCTGCTTTACTTTACTTTTTATGGCGTCTTCTCTGCTTCTGCTTTGCCCGTTCAGTATCACTTTCGCATCACCTTCGCACTGGATTCATGTTCTACCTATGACTTTTGAATTCTTTGCCAGATTTTGAAGTTGAAATACGAAAATATTTTTACAAGAAGTTAATACACATATGGGGGGGGGGAATTCAGAAAATGACATACAACAAATATATTCAAAAATGGTATCCCAAGTTGATACTTTGCGCCTTGCATAATATAAGAAGATAAGTTTCCCCCCCCCCAATGTGCCGCTGGTAAATATATTATTTCCTGTTCAAAATTCCAAGAAAATTATATTAATTGAAAGTTGTATGAGCTTCAAGCACAAAAGTTTACTTTCAGATATTGCAATCACTAGGAAGTATTACGATCGTGTGTCAAATTTTAGAAATTTGAGTTTTTCCCGGAAGGATATGAATATTTTGAGGTCCCTCAAGGACGAAAACAAAAAAAAAAAAACAAAAATTACATTAAATTTTTAAAATTACAATATAACAGAAAGTTGATAAATAATGCAGAACTAATGGTATATCATAATATGGATGGTACCTTCTTTCTGCCAAGTCGATTGATAGGCGGCACGGTTTATAGACAATTTTTAAATAATAATTTATCTCAATTGGTATAAGATGTTTCTCTAATATCCGCATGATTTAGAGCTCTATATTTTAAGTAGAACGACCAGGGAATTTCTGGACAATGTTTCTAGAACGCTGGGGACGCTGGCCTGTCAGATCCCGTTGGATTTTTAACCATGGGGATACGTAAAAAACAAATTGTGTACTCCCAGCCTATTGCGAACATCAATCATCTCCGTCAGCCCATTGAAAACGACGCTTTCAGTGAAGTATGGATGGATGATAATCCTAGGTGTTTTTAAAAGAGTGAGGAGATCGCTGGTCGAAGGGTAAGAAGGATATGAATTATGGCGGGGGATCACGTTGAACATTTATTGCGAAACTTAGTTATTTTTTTTCCTTATGTTATGTTTTAATGAAGTAATAAATTACTTCTTTTCTTTTTTTCTATTTTTCTTTTGTTTATTATTCTTTGTTTTTATTTAACTGTCTATTTGATTATGATTAAATATAATAAAAAAAACAAGAATATTATAAAGTGTTATTAATAAAAATTGCGATTTATAATAATATTAATTCAATTTCCACACAAATATGATTGTAACTTGAAAATAGGTGATTTGTGAACGTTTGTTTCTATACGGTTTTTACCTCCCTAGTAAGAGGAAGTATTGTAATCGTGTCAAATTTTCGATATCGAGTTTTCACCGGAAATATCCGTTTTGAGGTCCCCTGAGTCCAAAAAAGTGATTTTTAGCAAATGGTCTGTGTGTGTATGTATGTATGTATGTATGTATGTATGTATGTATGTATGTATGTATGTATGTATGTATGTATGTGTAACAGCATAGCTCAAAAATGAAAAACCGTAGAAAGTTGAAATTTGATATTCCGTTTAGGTATCACCATGGGATCTGACAGAACGTTATCTGTCAAAATTCCTCAACCGGAAGTACTACTTTACTAGTTGAATTTTTTACATTTTTGCGATTTTCTCAAAAATGGCTCCGACGATTTTCTTTTAACTTCCGTATATAAACTAAATATGCAAAGATCTACAACTTTTATTTAAAACATTTCTCTGTGAAAATTCATTTAAGAACATTTTTAGGGGAAGGGTGGGATTATTATTATTATTATTATTGTCGGGTGCCTAATGGCGCGGGACCTAAGCCTATGTGGCCTTTATCCCCCCCGATACCCCCCCATATCCCCTTAATTAGTCTCCCCCGGTAGCTTACCGGTTAATCTACAATATCCCAAGATATCCCTAAACTTCAACTCGCCCAGGCAATCCTGCGAGAGTGGTGCCCTCCCAAATACACGAAACCTAGTTCCAGCGAAACGGGGACACTGACATAAGTAGTGGTACACCGTTTCCCTAACTCCGTCGTCGCAGTTCTGACAAATGGGACTGGACGTCCTCCCTATATTAAACAAGTGACTGGACACCCAAGTGTGTCCAGTCACTATCCCTACCAAAGTCCTCAGACCCGTCCTACTAAGGGACAGGAGATACTCCGAAGTTCCCTGCTTACTTGTCTTTATAAATCTTTTGGCTTGGAGGCACCCCTGCGTGTCCCCCCAGCGTTTCTCCAAAACTTCGTCTCCCAAAGTCTAATCTGTTTGTCACGAAACGTCTTTGTGACAGCCAGGGCTGGTTCAGGACCGCAAAATGGTTGAGATGATCCCTCCCTAGCCAACTGGTCTGCCCTCTCATTCCCCTCTATTCCCGCGTGTCCGGGTATCCAATAGAGGCGCACCGTACCCCTCCGAGCTAAAGCATTGAGCTTTCTCAGACATTCTCCCACTAATTTCGAATCCACCAAGGCTTACTCAAAGCCTGGGGTTATGTTTTTCTCTAAAGTGCTATCTACAGTTGAGATTATACAATTCTATCATCCAAACAAAATTAATTAGAAATAAATAGATGGCTAAAATTTCGACTTTTAAGAAATTTAGTATACTGAAAGTGCGCTCTTACCGAACAGTTATTTTAACTTTCCGACGAATTTCGTTATATTTGGTACACAAACTATAACATTTGTCAATTATAATTTTGAGAACAGGAGTAAGAGAAAGTTCAGATTTTTTTGTTCATTTTGATGAGCACAATACATCCCTAAAGTTAAAGTTGCGGGTCCCATGTAATTACACCCTGCATAGTCGTATAACCATTTGAGTGTTATATATCAGATTTTTTTTCTAAGTTATCACTAGTAACGGTATTCATAAAATTACATTAAAACAACCCAAATGTTTGAAAAACGCTCTTAGATATAGAATTAGTTAATATATTATTATAAACGTATATTAGTTTTATTGTTTACAAGATAAAATCAGGCGTTGTAAGATACTAAACCCGCTTTACATCTAGCTCATGCGTTAAAGTATAACACAATAGCTATGTTTAGATCTTGTTCCCTGATGCTACTCACAGATCTACAATAATATTGTAAATAAAAGGAATCCATAAGTAGAGAACTTAACTACCAACCATCAACAATACGGGTTATACCCAATTTCATTTTTCTTAGTTTACTAACTTGACGCTCACAGAAGACGAAAAAATAAATAACAAAACAGATATTACGAACTACTGAGAGTGGTTTCATTGACCTAAATTCAAACCACAACAATACAAAATAAGCTCTTAATTTACGACATATTATACTTTGATCGATAATTGACATAAAGAGCAGAATTAGGGGGGTTCCGCCATCCTGCCCAGTACAATCCTTCCATTTATTAAGTCCTTTACAGAATAATCATAACCCCACTATAATATAGTTTCTCAAAGTAGTGCTGGGAAATTTTAATTGTGCAGCCTCGAACAAACAGAATTAACAAAGGAAAATTTTATAAATTAAATTTAAAAAAAATCTGGTGTGAAACACTCACACAACTTTCTCTTACTCCTGTTAATACAATAATTGTAAATAAAATGATAAATTTTCTGTTAACTTCAAACTTTGTTCATTTGTCTTAAAAATAGAGGTTGTCGGAGGCGGGGGTCAAGTACCAGCCTACCAACCCAAGCAGATAGGCTTGTTGAAGAATGTGCCAATAATATACAACCATCCCCCCCCCCAAATATTTGTGAAAATTGAGCCACAAATTCCGCAAAACTATCTAAAAATCATCTTTCTTTTGTTTTATGTTTCAAATAAAAGTGATAGGTTTATATTTTTGCAGTTACATTCCAAGTTTAAAGGAAATCCATGTAGTCGACTTCGAGATAATCCCCCCCCCCCCCCAAAAAAACAACTTAAAAACCTATTATGTAAAGTTGAACATTAGGTTAACCGATTTTTTACAAATTTAAAATTCCTGCAATGCTTTGAAGTTATATTAGAATTAGAATTAGAATGATGCAGGGGGGGGGACTCAAACCCAGGCATCGCAGCCCCCTATTGAGGCTTATTGTGCCAACCCCTTGAAACCTAGTAGAGGAAGCCCCCCCTCTTCATGAGTCCAGAACTTTCCCCACCAGTCCTCCGTGGAGTACGATTTCCTCCGGTCTCAACGTGCCGAAGATCTCGTACCGCAATCTGCCGATTGCAACGCAATCAAACAGCAGGGGAGAGGCCGTCTCCTCCTCCTCCTGACACAGACTGCACATGGGCTCTACATCCACCAATCCCACCTTGTGCAGATGTTTCTTGAACCTCCCATGCCCAGTAAACAACCCCGTTATCAGAGAAATCTAATATCTGCTTAGACCCAGGTTGTCTCTGGTTCTTCTTCTACACAGCTCTGGCATAACCATTTTGCCGTGTTTTGCCCCAGTACTTAGCCTCCAGTGACGATTATGCTCTCTCCGAGTCCATTTTCTCAGAGACGCCTTCGCCATACTTTTGGCTATTCCCAGAACAGGTTCCGGCCGACAGAAGGAAGTATTCGCTCCCTCCCGTGCCAGTTGGTCGGCTATTTCGTTACCTTTAATCCCCTTATACCCCGGCACCCATACTAGCCGAACTTTGTTGTGCCGAGAGATAATGCCTCCAGGGAGTCTCTACACTCCCTGACCAGGGAAGAAGTAATTCTGAATGCCCGAAGTGCATTCAGCGCAGTTTGGCTGTCCGAGAAGATGCGTATCTCTCTATTCCTAGAGCCCATACGCAAATTCTCCTCAGCACAGATCTTTACTGCATAAACTTCAGCCTGGAAAACCGTGGAGTATCCACCGAGGGGCCTCGCAATGCATACTTCCGGCTTAACTCCATATATTCCGGCTCCAGTTCCCCAAGCCATTTTGGACTCATCCGTGAAGTTTCTTGTCAGTTTGGCCTTCTGAATAATGTCCAAATGCTTGGCTAGGGAAGTTATGTTAATATTATATAATTCGTAGAACCATACATTGAACATTGAAGGAAAGTTTATTTCCCCTAGAAACTCCCAAAAACTCAATTTTACTGAGAAAATGTTTCAAATAAAAGTGATAGGTAGTTAAGTATACAGATGAACAGGAAGTTTAATGAAAAATCATTCGAGCCATTATGGAGAAAATCGCGAAAAACTATTCAGTAAGGTTACACTTCCGGCTTATGGATATTGCCCGAAACCTTCGGATCAAATATAATGGTAGTGCCTAACACATATATACACACACGTACATATAGACTATTAGTTAAAAACATTTTTTTTCTTACTCAGTCGGCCACAAAACTGATATTTCCGGCTGGAACTCAATTTGGAAAATTTGGCATGATTTCCTATTGGCTCTAGAAAGTAAAAAGTAAATAATAGAAACAGAGACAACACAGACAGACAAATATAAAGATACTTAATTTTTAATTAGCATTTTTTTTTATGTAGCTCTCTGCAGGTAATCCACCCACTGCATTGGACTGTGAGAATTATTTAATTACTCCATTTTACAATTTTTATTATTACTTTTACTTCGTTTTCTTTGTTCATTATGCAAATTAAAAATTTTTTAAAAAAAAAAAAAACAGTCTCGGACAAAAATGATAGACACACCTCCAAAAGCATCTTTTTAATTTTTCAGAATTCTTCATTTTTAATTTACGAGTATTTTCATAATTTATTTTCTTGTAATATCACCCTTTTTGCTTGTATATTTCGGATACGTGAAAGTTTGCAGTTATGTTCTCAAATATTTGTAACAATAAATAAATATAAAGAAAATATAAACAATAAATATAAACAATAAAATATAAATTTTACCCGGGGCAAAATGATAGACACACTTGTGTTTTTCTTGAATTTTCGATCTTACTAGTTCAGTTAAAATTTTTTTTTATTTTTAATATATAGTGAACAATATTTTTACTATGGGAAGAGGGAAGTCTTTTTCCGAAGAAGAAAGGAGGAGGTTAATCAAATGTCTTTCAAAATCGGCTATGTCTGCCAAAGAAATTGGACGCCAAATAAAGTGAAGTTTCTTGTCAGTGTATAAATTTTTTGAAATTCGAGAAAAAGTATGGCGCTGGGTGGTCAACAGGTAGGCCTTCGGCTCTTAAAAAACGTGAAAAAAAAACGTTAATTTTAAGAGCTGCCTCCAACTGTACGCTCTTTGTTTGGGCAATTGCTGCAAGTGTTGGTGGCCCACATTAATGTGAAAAATGCAGAATTTTAAAGAAGCAAGATACGTTGGTTAGAAAAAAAAATTAAGGATGAAACCAGTCTCTTAAAACAGCGGCACAAATTCGGCCGACTAGATTTTGCATGAGAACACTCTGATGGATTCCGATATTATTTCCATGACTTAAGGAATGAAGAAAACTTTTTGTCTAGACGAGAAATGGATGGCGGGTCTATAATGTTGTGGGCATCCACAGGCTTCCGAAACAAAGGCAAAACAACTTTTCTTCCTCGTAGAGTTAATGCCGAAGCTTTTACAAAAACATATTGGAAGAAGCGAAAAATGAGTTTCACGGAATGGCTGGAGAAAATTATATTTTCAGCAGAACAACGCTCCTGTTCATAATGCCAGAACAAGACAATAATATTGACACTTCAGGGAAGGGATTAGCTCAGTGGTAGCGCGCTGGACTAGTAACGCGGAGATCACGGGTTCGAATCCAGCCGTGCTGCCCTTAGATTTTCTCTTCCTAGGAGCCCCTACAGCTCACTGTCCGGTGATGGACAGTGTTGTCTGTAACGGGAGAACACTGTCCGGAGGCCGGCAGTGCACTGAGAAGGCTCCGGGCGCAAATGACCACAGATGTTGAGACGCCTTAAATAAATAAATAAATAAATAAATAAATAATAAATATTGACACTGTCGCTTGGCCTGCTCTTTCTCCAGACCTCAATATAATTCTAAATCTGTGGGGGAATTCTATCCAGAAAGGTCTACGACAATGGTTACGAATTCAACGATGTTCAACAATTGAAAATCCTAATTTTGTCATCTTGGGAAGAAATCGGGCAAAATGAAATTCGAAAATTTGTTCAGAAGTTTTTCTAATAGAATTTTCTAAGTGATACACAATAGAGTAGGCTCAACAAAATATATAAACAGGAGCTTGGAGTTTTCAAAAATTGAAGGTGTCTCTATAACTTTGTCCACCACATCAATGGTATAAGTTTAAATTTTTACTTTATATAAATTGACACATTTAACAATTAATCTTATTTTACTGTTTATTGACTTATTTTAATATCTGATACAATAATTTCAAAAGTCAAAAAAAAATTACAACTGCATATAAAAAAATTTCTAAAAGAAATTGTGTGTGTGTGTGTGTGTGTGTGTGTCTATCATTTTGTCCCTGACTGTACATAAATCATCGCAAACATTATTTCTTCTCGATCAGGCAATATTAAAAAATTCAATCTTGCTGGAACTTCACATAAATGATTTAACAAAAAAGAGTGTGTACAGTGAATAAGAAGAATATAAGCAACATTCTAAGGTAGCCCTATCTAATTGGGGCGTCCTCAAGACATCACTGATTCATTTTCTTTCCTGAGAGTCCTTTCACAAGAGAATCTCGGCATCAAAAATCTCGATAACCTCCGCCCTACTGTGTCTCCATTTGCACCCTCCATCATGATCTCAGAGTTGTGTCATTGAGTTAATCTTCAAAAGATTCCTAAACTTTCCTAACAATTAGGTAAAATCACCCGACCCTTCCTTACAATCCCTATCTGTAATCTCTCACCTGATAATCCTACATGTCGTTTAAAACGAAGTTGGGCACGTGACCTAATTATTTTCCAACTTCTTAATTTATTAAAGATTGTTTCTGATTTTTTTTCATCATATCAAAACAGCTTTTAAACAATTTATACATTATTTAATTCTGTTAAATATATTTTTTTAATCTTCTAATGAATTTTATACAGTTGTATATGTGTATAATAATTGTATAAAAATTTCACAAAGCAAAAAAAAAAAAGAAGTTTTATACGAAGAATTTATCTGTATTCAATTCAGAAATTCTCTGAATTTTATTTATCACTTTGTTCAGACGAATGACGTGTTGTAGATAAACCTTCAATATATACAACAGCCTTTTATATAATATGAATAACTGAAATATTTAAATAATTGTCCAAGTAAAGTCGTTATATATAGTAGGTTATCTGCAAGATTAGAGACTTCATACGGGCTGTATTAAATATTTTAGTTAATAGCTTCCAGTGAACAGGAGACTGAGCTTTGATCCTAGGGCTGATATATAATTAATATTAAAGCCTATAATAAACCGGACCTCTGTGTGTTATATAGAGAGTATTATAAATACCTAAATAATCTGATTAAGTAGATAACAACAACATCTTCCCATATGATAAAAAAAATTGTGAATTTAATTAATTGAATTAAAAAAAAAAAACTGTATTAATTGTATATTAATCATAAATGTTATTTGTCATTAATCTCTTAATTATATTTAAATTCATCTTTTTTTTTTTTTGAACAAAGTAAATATAAATCCAATATCAGGATCCCCTGTTGATAGTAAACGGAGCTTCTTATTCCTCATTTTTAAGGTGCACACACATATATACACACACACACGTAACTCAAATCGTATCTACAATAAAAATCTAGTTTAAAGCTCTTCGCAGAATAATTAGCAAACTCTATTATGCCTTCAATCGCATCCTCCATCATTAGGTTTATACCATCGTGATGATTATATATATATAAAGTTGCCAAAATCTTACTTTTCTTATATTCTGGCCCATGTATACAAGATAATATTCTCTAGTGTCCACTAACCGAATTTCTTGCTATATTTATTGGATTTCATATCTTTAAAATATGTTTTAACATTTTTACATACATTCATTATTTCAATATATTTGGCATAATATTGGAAGGTTTTTTTTTTTTTTTTTTTTTTTTTTTTTTTTTTTTTTTTAATCAGTCGCCCAAATTCGTGCCTTTTTTACTTTCTCTTACTCCTAGTAAGAGGAAGTATTGTAATCGTGTCAAATTTTCAATATCGAGTTCTCACCGAAAATATCCGTTTTGAGGTCCCCTGAGTACAAAAAGTGGTTTTTAGCAAATGGTCTTTGTGTATGTGTGTGTGTATGTATGTATGTATGTGAACAGCATAGCTCAGTAACGAAAAATCGTAGAAAGTTAAAACTTGATATTCCGTTTAGATATCACCCTGGGATCTGACTATACCTTATCTGTCAAAATTCCTCAACCGGAAGTACCACTTTACTTGTTGAATTTTTTTTAACTTTTTTTGCGTTTTTCTCAAGAATGGCTCCTACGATTTTCTTTAAACTTGATATATCAACTACACATACAACGAGCACATACAACTTTTATTTGAAACATTTCTCTGGGAAAATTCATTTAAGGGCAGTTATGGGGGAGGTGGTGGGGTTAGGTTTTCATCTAAAGTGTTATTTCAGTTTATTAGACAGTTCTGTTATCTAAATAATATTAATTAGATAATATGTTGGATATGTTGTTGAAATTCCGAGTTTGAAAACAATCGGATAACTGGAAGTGCGTTTACTCTCTACCACTTTACTATTTTCACTTTTTCGAAATTTTCTTAAAAATGGCTCCGACGACGATTTTCTTGAAACTTCTTAATTTAAACTAAACATACAATGATCTACAACTTTTATTTGAAACATTTCTCTGAGAAAATTAATTTAAGAGCTCTTTTAGGGGAGGGACCGTATCTGGACTGTCCGTTGCTGTATTTATCTGGTTTCACCCACTCCAGTCCGAGAGGGTGGTTTGGTTTGTTTCTCTTCTCACTACTCTCTTTGGTTGCTGTTACATCATCCCCACCAATATAATGGATATGTTAGGTGGAGAGAATTTAGGTCTGATTGATGATATAAGAAGTCTTGGTTAACACTGGTTAACTATTATATTAATTAAGAGACACAGACTGCCTGGACTTTACAATAGAGAAATGTTTAAGGTAGAGTGGGTATGAAAATGACACGTAGCAATAGGATGTATTGAATTGAATTCAACTTTTTTTTTCTAGACTGTCCATCGCTATATTTATATACAGCTTCTCCTATTCCAGTCCGAGAGGGAGTGGTTTTGGGTTTTGTTTCTCTTCTCTTTGCTGACCTTCTCTTTGGTTGCTGTTACGAGAGGTGGTTTTGGGTTTTGTTCCTCATCTCTTTGCTGAGCTTCTCTTTGGTTTCTGTTACAAATATCATTATTTTTTATGATGTATGTGTAAATTAAAAAATGAATAAAAGTGCCTTTTTCATAACTAAATTAAAGAGAACAAATTGGAAACTCTGCCTAACAAATTATAAAAAATATTACGACTTAATAATCAATATTGAATTCTAATTTAACAAATAGGAATATAACATATAGGTATAATTAAATTAAGTGAAACCCTATATATATATTATAAGAATAATTTGATCATGTGATTATATATTGTAAATGTCAGGCTTGTCTTATATTTATTTATGCTTTTAATAAATTTTTATCTTTATTATTGCTGTAAAAGCGAGTATTACGATTATGACAGGTTTCTTCCTTTCAGCGTGAGTGGACTACTTCTTTCAGTTTTTCAAGAGTGATCTTTTTCTCATTCTATGTCACTCTTCCCCCCCCCTCAGACTGTGAACAGCTTATTTTAAAAAATGCAGATTTGCAGGAATTACAAATACATTTTTTTTTTTTTTTTTTTTTTTTGGGTATTCTAAGGTGATCTTATGCGAAATTTTCTATAAAAAATTATTTGATCTATAGCTAGTTCAGTTATTTTTTTAATTCGCTTTAAGGATTTGTTTTCGAAGCTTTTCATAGTCCTATAGTTTTTATTTTGACACTTTCTCCAGAGAAAATTCATTTATTTTGGGTAGGGTCGCTGTGATGATTGTTTAACTTTAGATGGATAATATGCAGTACTAGTTCCATTTAATATAAAGAACATTAAGGACCGACCAGTCCACTTTTTTAGTCTGCAGGTAACAGTTTAGATCATTTAGATCTGACCACGTTCACCTGGACGAGAAACGCGTAATTGTCATTATAAGTGCGTTCTATTTAAATTAATAATTTCATTAATAATCTTGTTTCTTTCTTTTATATATAGCCTATAAATACTACACCCAGATATAACAAGCCAAAATCAAAAGTACGTACTTACTACAAACTAGCCCCAAGATTTAGACTATCATTTCTATAAGAATCTCTCGTATTAGACACAAAATAATTATTAACATAAATATATATAGTTCTATGTGCTCCGTTCTTTAAAAATTTTGACGCAATCATAATACGAGTATTTTCATTTATAAAAGTAAGCGAAACTAAAAAACTATCTCATATTTATGTCATTCACTGCTGTTTCCTGAATGAAGTCATATCTATCAATGGGTTTCTCCACTTCCAATACACATAGTCTCTCTCTCTCTCTCTCTCTCTCTAATTTGGAACTTTATAGCAAGCATACATGACCACTGTTGAGGGTGTTTTGTTTTTGAAAGGCAGAGCACGTGTATTTTATATTCTCTAATCCTATTAAGAACGAACATAACTTGATAACTTCGAAGAATTGTTATGTTACTAATCACATTATTACGTATTCCTTGTTATTGAGATCATGCCAAATTTTCGAAGTTCAGTCTTCTCAGGAAATACACGTTTTGACCCCCCCCCTCTATGAAGAATATTTTTAGCGAATGATCGGTGTGTGTGTGAATATTTCAACAAAATATCTCAAAATCGAACGAACTATCAGTATTTCATACATCAGGATTTCGTGGAACATAAGTATTTCGTTCCATCACAACCTCAAACACCACCGTAAGGTTAATGAGGAATAGACTGAAAAGAAACAAGACACGAAGATTTCATTAATAATCTTGTTTCTTTTTTTTTAATTTGTTCGAAAGAAAAATTATCTATAATTTAATAAAAAACAAAATAAATCTGACTAAAAATGAAACACTATCATATAACTTTCTCTCATTTCACGTTTCAAATATTATAATTGACAAATTTTATTTATAGTTAGTATATAAAATTTAATTAAATTCGTCCAGAAGTTTGTCGAACTTCGTCGAAAAATTGAAAAAAAACAAAAACTGTTCAATAAAAGCGCACTTTTGGTTTTATTAATATTCTTGAATCGCAGAATTTTGGCCCCTCCTAATTTATTTTGTTTGGATGTTAGAATTGTATAATCAACTATTTTCAGTTTAAAGAAAAGCATAACCCCACCCTTCCTTCCTTAAAATGACTTTAAGAAGAGAAATGTTTCAAATAAAAGTTGTAGCAAGCTCTTTTTTGAGTGTAGTTCATATTCCATGTTTAACAAAATTCATTGGGGACGTGTTTAGAGAAAATAGTAGAAAACTGAAAAATACTTGCTAGTAAAACACACACTTCCGGTCATCCGATTTTTTTTTTTTCAAACTCTGAATTTCAACAACACATGTAATTCTAATTAATATTATTTAGATGATAGAATTGTATAGTATAACTGAAATAGCACTTCAGACGATAACCTAACCCTACCTCTCCCCTTAAAATTTGCCCTTAAATGAATTTTCCCAGAGAAATATTTGTAGTTGATATACTAATTTTGAAAAAAAAAATCGTCATAGCTATTTTTGAGAAAATCGCAAGAATGTGAAAAAAAAAAAAAAAAATTAAGTAAAATGGTAC